>JAUMHE010023839.1:0-13358 GCA_032359235.1 Enteromius mattozi | reverse complement strand
GCTTGAAACCAGTTAATTAAAAAAAAAAAAAATATATATAGATATATATATATATATATATATATATATAATCAAGGGTTTTGTTTTTTATGATGCTCCAAGTGTGTTGTTATTGGAGGATATTATTACTGTTGAAGTCTGCTTTAAATGGATAGTTTGGCCAATGATGACAATTCAAATTTATTTGCTCTCTTTTAATTTAAACCCAGATTAATGTTTCTTTTGTGAAACACAAAATGTGATATGTTCAAGAATGTACTGGTTGCTCTTTGCCAATTCATTAAAAGGTAACGGGAATCCAAACTGTCAAGTTATAAAATGAAATAAAACACACACAAAAAAAAATGTCATAAATATGTCCAGTACAATATCAACATTTTCCAGTTTGTGTTAAACTCAGGAAAGATTCATATGGGTTTAAAGAAGTAAATGATGGAATTTTTATGTTTTAGTTAACTTTATTAACCAATTCTCAACATAAAATCGTGGGGTTTAGAAACATTGTGTCTAATAATGGGGCTGAGAATTTGAGCAAGACACTGACTTAATGCGATTAGTACACAAGAAATAATGTCTTTGGTCCCAATGAACATCATAAACTGAAATGCTGATTAAAGCAAACGATTAGTAGTGAACTAATAGTATTATCTGAGCACTTGCAGTGATGAGTATGTGTTTATCAAAGAGCAAACTAAACTGGGGAATATACGATAAAGGCTATTGCTTTGACATACTGCTGCTGTTTGTGGATTGCTTTATGATAGAAGATTTTTCTGTTAAAGGATCTATACGCAATAACAGCAAAACTCCTGTAGCTGTTATATTAATCTTAAAAGTCTCTCTTCTGAACCTCATTCACAATTCAGCATCCCTTGTGTTTGGTATGAACATCACCAGAACGGACTAATAACATACAATAGAACTGATGGGAAATAAGAGGTGAAGGGGCATTAGTCATTATGCTATAAACCGTCTAAAGCACCCATGAGTATGCTGATACGCAGTGAGTCACTGCCTGTGGCTATAATAATGCAATATTTAGAAAGTTCCCCACAGCACTTTCAAATGACCGACTGAAAGCTTCATTCAAAATCACTGCCTTAGTAGGCAGTTTAGTGTGGCTTTAGTTTGGGTACTGGATTAAGATGTAAAGGTTTTGAAATACGCATGAAATTATATGTGGGTAGTATACATTGATATCTCTTGGGAAAAATAACTAGAAATAAGTGACCTTTCATATGTAACACACAATGTTGATGCCATGCAAAGAATTCAGTGCATGCTTGAATCATTTCCAAATGACCTGAATGTGTTCATGCTTTCCCAAAATGCAGGCTCCCCCTTTGAGACTTGCACTTTGTATGTTTGCATAATTGATAAGGGAAAAACAATTAGTCCCTAGTCCTACCATGCCAGAGCTAAATCCATCCAGCATGCAGATACAACATCTCTAAAACGTGTAAAACAGCCCCTCAAAAATTGGGCTAAGTCATTACTCTCCTATCTATCATACCGTTCCACAAAATAAATATAGAAAAGCCGATAACGATAATGGAATTTGAAATGGTGTTGGTAATGAAATGTGTTTCGAATATCAAAAATGAATTTAGTTATTGGATTATCGCCTTAATCACATCCAAGAAATCATCTAGGCAAACAATCCTGCAAACTTCCTATCATTATGCTTATAAAGAAGAACTGCATACTGGGGAAAATAATATTTGTGCCAACTGTGCTAAAGGGATTTTTCACCTAAAAATGAAAGATCTGTCATCAATAACTCAGCCGCGTGTTGTTTTAAACCTGTATGACTTTTCGTTTGAGTCCAGCACAATATTATGAAAAATGTCTGGGTGTTTTTTTGTCCATACAATTAAATTCTATAGGGTCTGATGCTATATTGGATCACACTGTATTACCGACAAAAACAGGTCATTCATTCTTTAAAATGTCTTCTTTTATGCTCCACAGAAGGAAGCAAGTCATACTGATTTGAAACGACATCAGTAAACGATGACGAAATCGCCATTTTTTGACTGTCTAATTTAAATGCCTGTAGCTATTAATAGCCATTTTGTTATGAAGAATGACCAAAGGCGGCATTAAACCAAGCTTGATTCTGTCTTCCAGCAACCCAAGATCCCATGTCTAGGGCATCAAGCTGTCATTCAAAGAGAAAATGCCCTGAAATATCACCTGGTTAGAAGATCCCATGTGCAAGGTCAGAATAAAATCATCTCCGCATGCAGCCGACTCTGTACGTGTACAAGCAACTACTATCCGTAGAGAAGATTTCATTGGCAGGCCAGAATCCAGCTGGACATGCAAGTATATATTTACAACAGCAAGGATCCTTCCTCTAATCATCAGTATTCACCTTTCCTTCCTGAGTGTGAGGAAGGGAAGTGATAAAAACAGCATATCAATATCTAAATATATTTATCCTAATTCAAAGGGGTCCACTGTCCCCCTCTGTTTCTGGAGTGACAGGCTGAGAAATGGCAAAGATGTCCTGGCACTGAAGTGGGGTTTTTGGCGAGGAGGTCTGAGGAGGTGGGGAAGGTTTCCTCTTCTCTGAGAGAAGTCTCAGAATCTCCCCCACCTGGTCCTCCAGAGCCGCTAGCCGGCTATTTAATGTCTGGATGTCACCTTTTAGCTCCAGCTTTGCCTCGTACAGAGTGTTTTGAAGCACAGTCTGTTCAGGGACAGGCTGAAAGTTAATCCCCCGAAGGGTCATGTCACCCACTCCAGGGCTGGGCTGTTCATACGGGCTCCTTTCCATTGAGCATCTTTCATATGGGCTCCGTGAATCACCAACCCGGTCAATACGCAAGTCACTTTTTGTGATTCCGCTGTCGCAAGAATCAGTCTTGTGTAGAGCACTATTCTCATCAGTTTCATCGCTACTGTTACCATTTCCACCCGGACCCCTTTCGTTAGACTGCCCACCCTCCGCTTCCTGGCTCTTCTGGTCTTCGGAGATCACATTTAGCGTCTGGGATACATCCCCCCATTCCTCTTCCTTCTGCTGCGGCTGCTTTTCTAGTTCCAGCTGAAGCATAGGAGACGATCCTGATGCAATGTTATGAAAACGCATCCAGCCACGTCCTCTTCCTCCTCTTGGTCTTACCGGACTTGTTACCTTCAGACAATTTGAGTCCTCTACGCCAAAGCTGGGCTTGAGCTCCATCGCCTCATGGCCTTCACTTCTGTTTGGTTCCTCAGTCTGAACATACGCTAGTGCGCTCTGGATTGGGGTTATCTGTGAGACAGTCACAACACTAGAACCACTGTTCCCATTTCCCGAGCCAGGGGCCCCGTTTTGCATGGGGGGCACGTGTTGGTGTTGAAGAGGATGGTGGCCCTGGTACTGGGGCTGATATTGCTGCTGATGAATCTGGTGGGACAGTGGATGAAGGTGGTGTTCCACCTGAAACTGGTTCCTCTCCAGGTCATGCTGGGATGAACCTTGTGTACGCATTTCTTTCTGTTGCTTGAACTTTTGGAAGAGCTTACGAACAGGATGGTCTACAGGGATTGACAATGTCACCTCATTTTTCTGGTGCCTCCTCTCCTCTTCCTCCTTCTTGACATCGACAATCTTGCGGAAAACAATCTGTGGAGACATAACAAAATGTAATAAATATGTATGTTTGGAATCTATGTCTGCATTGAATAAAATAAAGAACTAATTCAAGTTCTAAAGAGGCACTAGTTACTAAGAAGGCATGAGGAAGCTTTATGCTGGTTATATAATCCACTGGCTAATTACATCAGAGCAAGAACATATTTGTCATGATTAGTGTTGCATAGATTTACGATTCTGCAACTATTCTTCACTTGTGACCTTTACATCCAAAGCAGAGGGGAATAGGTCACCATATACAACTCCTGATAATAATTCAAAACCCATAGCTATGAAAGACCACCTCAAAGTAAAAGAATAAAAATGTTAAGTGTGGAAGTATGAAATTAAGTTTAAATTCTTTATTTGAAATGTGCTAGAATTATACCTTTAGGTGTACAACAGCTTGTTACTGGGACATTACCATCAATGCAACATCTTTGTAACTTATTTACCCCTAAAAGGTCCAAAGCAGTACCATAAGGGTCGATATTTTTACTATAAGGTTATAATATATAATACCTTTTGAGGTAGAAAATGTAAAAAGATGTACTATTTTGCATTCTATTTCTGACGGTGTGTTTGTGAGATGTAGTCACACTCTGCGATATAAAAACCTGTGAGAAACAAGATTGTAACTGTGAACTATAAAGTGTCATATATCAAAAATAGAGTTCCTATGAAACCCTCCACCTCCTCCAGCTCCACCTGTCTAGATCCACTATGGGTAATTTCATGAATGCTATTTACAGTAACAGTGACATGCTCACAGCAGTGTGTTTATATGTAATGTATTGGCAGATTTTTCAGAAATCACTTTTTTTTTTATTGCGTATTCCAAGTAAACCGCAGTTGTTTTGATTAGGCCATAATAACTTAAATACAGGTAATTTACAAAATTAAAGTTCATTGAAAGTACTGTATGTTTTTTTTTACTTTTTTTTTTTACACATTTCATGTTTTAAAGTTAAAAAACACTCCTTTAATCTTTGAAATCTCCTCAGATGACAATCTACTGTAGATGCCATACCTGCTCTGCAGCAGCAGCAATAACAGTATAGCATGTGCAACAGATCGAATACATCAACCATTTTCAGTAGCAACAAACGATCCAGAGGTTTGCCATGATATAATAATCACACTTTGAGACATACCATCACATGCAAAATTACTTTCTTTATTGGATGAACCATTCACAAACTGAATGCTGTAATGGGAACCACAGTCTGGTTTCTGTTTCAGCAAGAGCCCTTACTGGTTTACATATCACTGTAAAAGATGAAGTATTTGCTCTCATGCTTGCGGCCAGCTATCCAGTCAAGTGCCACTGGCATTGTTCCTGGGGGATGGCAGTATTGAGCAGGACAGTAGAATACACAAATGAACAACACTGGAGCTGTGCCAAGTGGGTCAACAGTTAGAGTCAGAAACTTACACCATTTAAACTACCAGTACTTCAAGGTTAACAGAGACCTGTACAGTGATTCAGAGCTTTCACCCAACAGCAACACAGCACCTTGAAGAAATTCTTCCTCCCCCCCTTCATCAGATCTCTTTCGGCTGTGGGTATACGCATAGCAGTAGCTTTGATCGCATACATTTTAATTAGAGTGTTAATTAGCCACCCAAGCCCCCCTAGCTAAGCACCCTAGGGAGTTCTGCACGGCCCCACCTGACATACAGAGCAGGACATGCGGCCACACAGCTTCTTATTTTTAATGGAATTTCTTCACATATTCAAAGATCAGCCTAAAATAGCATTTTGTTTTTTGTAAAACTCTCACTTGTAATTAATCTTCGTATCACTCCCACATTACAGTAGAAAGAAAAATCATGCATTTCTTGTAAATTACCGCATTCATTTTCATCGCTATCAGTGTCGTGTGAGATACTGTAACAGCGACCGTGCTGACTTAAAAAAACTCCTCCAGGCAAACATTGGTCTGTAGTGTTAAAAATAGAACAGAGCGTGTCACGTGCCCTTTAGTTATCCCTGTGCAGTCTTTCGGCACCCTGAAGTGCTGCGTCGCATGTCACTTCTCATCTCCCAGAAGGACTCTGGTAAATAATGAATCCAGCCCCCTTCTGCCTCTTCGTATTATTTAAATGTCGCTTAATATGAGCAGAATGAGATGGGAGTGATGGAATCAACTAGAAAGAAAAAGAGAGAGTGGGCTAGGAACAAGGTGTAGCCAAATACAAAATAAGCACTAGGGTGCAGAGTGAGAATGCAACAAAAGAAACAAAGGTGTGTGAGGTGATGGACGCTAATTGTGTTTGGGGAGTGACAGGAAATGGTTCTAAAAAATACTTGTTAGAAATAATAGTCATCACTGCTATTAACAGTTGTGGCATTTAATTTAATTTAATAAAACTTCTATTTTGTCACTATTCAGAACAGTTCATATTAGGTATTTATTAGGTATGTTCATACAGTATTTCAATTCTGGCCAATACTGATAAGCTATTCATTTTTAATCTAAATGTAATTTTTTTTTTTTTTTAAATAAACAGTTAAATATTCAATATCAACTGATTCCTGTAAATTAAAATAATAAAAATAATGCATAATAGCCATAACATAACAGCCATAGATGTATCTGAGCAAACACTTAAAACAACCCACATCCATCAGAGGGTAAAGGATAAGGTGGCTTATTATAGCTAAATATAGTACCATAATATCTGTCTACCATTACAGACCATTACATACTGTATATGAATGTTAAAATGCAATGTAAGTGATGAGTATAATATGTGGATGCAATGTTATGTGCCCTTGGAATAAAAAAAAAAGAGCTGTGAATTAAGTGAAGTGCCATTATGCCAGAATATAAAGAATTTACTCTTTGGCCTCAGCTATGCACGCTGTTTAATTATTCCCTTTGTGCAGCCTCTTATTGGATAATGACAATTATCACAACACTCAAGCTATCTGCTGAATAAAAGCAGAGACAGAATGAAAAAAAAACATGTGTCAACAGCCTGCATCTCTGCTGCGGAGCAAAACTGATTAGGGATTTATAATGATCTGTTAGCATCCATGGGGAATTTTAATGAAGAATCCAATATTTCATTTACACTCTGGAGCAAGCGTTATTATTCTAACATTCTTCACCTGTGTGAAGAGACTTTTTTCCTCTTCCAACAAAGATGGATTGTATAATTGGAATAATTGCACAGGCATGCCGGGTCAGTCTTGTTTTATTTAACATAGACGTGAGTTCACTCCTGGACAGAAACTCAAACTAATGAGCTGTAGTATTAGACTAGTATTGCTGCATGTCTGAACACCAAAAACTGTCCAGCCTGCAATTTAACAGAACTGTCACAGTAGGAGTATTAGGGACAAATCTACACACCATTTCTTCTAAATTTCAGGAGATAACATCAGTCCCATGCAACTGCGCTTCAGCAAATGATGGTTTCAGACTAGGAAACCTGTTTGTAAACAGTCATTATGTGTCAATACGAAGAAAGTTAAAGGGGTCAAAATGACTTGTTTCACACTCCATCCAGAAAAATCACAGACAAAAAACTATAATCACACAACTTTAATTTTTGGGTGAACAACATTATCACAAGAAGTGTCAGTGAGGTTTAGTTTTCTGTAAGAAATGGTCAGTGCTAACATATAAACACCAACATTTAACACCATGTGTGGTTGATTGAGACAGAAGTAGAGCAGATGCATGAGCTCAGAGACCAGGCCACGTGGGTATGGAGGAAAAAAGACAACATGAATGATTTATTGGACCCGGAAAATGTGCTTTATCTCACTTCCCCTGATTTCGAATTAAAGCACCTGACCAAGCTGTTTAGGCCATGATTACCAAAAGAAAGTGTGCATATTAATAAGCTTCTCTGTAGAGAGAAACCAAGACTTTTTACAAGTAAATTAGTTTTGGTTGTTTTGCTTCAGAGACATTGTGACAGAAATAAAGGGTAGCTTGAGTACTATTAAACAATGTTTGGTTAACTTGATGTTCAATACGTTTGAACAAAGCAATTATTTAGCTGAACTATTTAGAAAATGCTCTCAAGAGATGTCCAACTTAAATGCTACAATTACTCATTTACAGTATATGCCTAAAATGTGTGCACTGGGAAATACAGTAAAAACTCATAGCAGCATTTAATCAAACAAACTACAGAGTCCTGCTCTGAGACTAAGTGTGTTTTTTCTTTATCATTTTTCCTCTTTAATGCACCTTCAAGTATGCTAAATCTATTTGGCTACATATACATGGTAGGATGGTATTTTTTCATTATAATGTAAGTAAATGTCAAGGATATGAACGTAAACTTATGAGATCAAGTGAGTATTCAAGTTTTCGCGTGACTCATTTGTGCAGACAGTCAAAGATACTCTCTCTCATTAGCTACACTGTAAAAAATGACCGTGATTTTAATGGCAAAAAACTGTTAACTTTGCTACGGTAAAAACTGTAAATTCCTGTAAAATGTACAGGGAAAAACTGTAACTGACATACACAGAATTCTCTGCATTGCATTTCATTGCATTTTGGTTGAATTTGATGTTTGTTTGTTTTTTAAAATAACAGTTTCTTCTTAGTTATTTCTTATCAGTTATGTTTATTAGGGTTGTATGTCACATGTAATGTTGTCAAACTAATGTTTATTGCATATTTCAGTTTAATGAGCCTCACCATGATGGTGTTTAGTGTTTGTGTAAATGACACTGATGACCTTCTATATATGTTACTATTTGAAAGCTACTTGTGATTGGATTTGGTTCAACATGTGACTTTCTCATCACCACCTGCATTTGGTGCTTATCAGTGTATTTCAAAGCTACAAAATAGATTTCAGT
This sequence comes from Enteromius mattozi, assembly GCA_032359235.1. Classification (NCBI taxonomy): domain Eukaryota; kingdom Metazoa; phylum Chordata; class Actinopteri; order Cypriniformes; family Cyprinidae; genus Enteromius; species Enteromius mattozi. The sequence continues at coordinate 4,899 of JAUMHE010023839.1, read as the reverse complement.
ACTTAAATATGTTGGTATATTAACATTATATTAGTTAATGAAACTACGGTATTTAAATCTAAATTTATCTTAAAACCGTAAAACCTACAATGCTGTTACTGTATTTTTAACGGTGTACCAATTGGTTGTAATGCGACATGTTTTGAATCTGAGGAATAACCCAGGCAATGCTGTCTGTTAAGTTAAACTCTCAAATACCGGTTTATTTAATAGATACATTTAGTAAAACAAGAAAAAAAAGGCCCATTTTCTAAAGAAAACATTCTCACAGTCTTGTTTATTCCCATTGGACGTTGCCTGACTTTGATAAATACATGAAAGCAATGAGACGACACTTTCATCACTCATGACAAGAGCCACATGGAATGTAACATGCCCTGACAGTGACTGAGTGACAGACAGTGGAAACAGTGACAGTTACACCACCCCGATGTATCCCTGGGGATGAGGCGGATTATGAGAAAAAAGCTTTACCATACAAAAATCCATTTGTTTCTTCTCATTCAGGTTTTATGAATGCCTTTTCCTTTTCAAAAAATATACAGTACTGAAATGCACTAAGATAAACAAGATAAATAAATCCTCTTTTGCCTACTGATTAGATTTACAATATTTACTTTTATTTAAATTGGTTATTGAAGATTAACCTACTGTTCTTGATTAAAAATATAAATTCATAAAACCACTTAAAAAGTCAGGCACAGAAGTATAATTATAGAAGTCTTTGTAGACTTTTAAACACTTTTTTTTATTAAAACCCGTTTCTTCCAATCCATGATAAAAAGCTGATAAACTGTATAAAGTGTGTGTTTGCTTATGTACTGTAAGAGAAATTCATATGTCATATTGTAATTTGGCGTTTATCAATCTATATTAAGCAATAAGCACAACCTGCATTGGAAAATTAATCAAAGCCTAAAGCACAGCATGACTGCTGACACAGTTTCTTAAGAAGCATTCGCCTTCGTTCTGGTTTGCTTTGTGACATGGTTTGAAAAGGTTAGGAGTCATATTATACCCAGGTGCAGAGATCATTTTTGGTATATTATATGATAATCATCTCACAAGGTTTATTTCTGTGCCTGGTTTGAAATTCTTCAAATTAATTAACATTAGCCCCGCTGAGGTGTAGTAACAGCAGCTGTTGAAAGTCTTCCAGTCTCTGTGGTCTTTCTTACAGCTGTTGAAGCTTTAGTTTTGTTAGAAACTGTTGAAACTACATCGATTTGCAGCAGAAGATAAATTAAGTATCTGTGGACTGGGGATGCAAGCATAGTAAAGTGGTATAAAGCCCTAATTTTGAGCTGATTCTGGTTCTCATTTAGATACATTTTCTGAACAGTCCCACTGAAATGTCAATATAAAAACAAACAAATATACGCAAGGTAAAATACTCCAATGGTCCTGATTATGAAAAAAAGTAAATAGTCTAATAAATGTCTAATAACCAAGAGTTGGGGCTTATTTTTTTTCTAGATGCTTTCTAATGCAGAGGTATCCCTCCAGCTCAATCAAACACACAGGATGTATTACGGCTCACTCGAAAATTACAGGAATCTGACTGATTGGAACTGAACTGAAACTTACTTTTATTTTTTGCTTAAGGCACAGAGCATTTTGGTGCACTTTGCCGATGACACATCCTCAAGAGCCACTATAATTTTCCGCCATTGCAGATGTGAGTTTATTAAAATATTGACACTACATTGCTTGTAACATGTTTTACAGCAGTTTAAAAGTGAACTATCCCATGTCTGGCACTAAATAACGTATTTAATATTCTCCCAAATGTGACTGTGGCAGTGTTTTATCTTGCACGAATCATGGCAGTTCAGAAATGAAAAGTCCTCTATTGCACTTAAAATTAACATACCACCCACGCTGAAACCTAAACCTAATAGATAATGTTAACAAAAGCAGACGTGAGATGAAAACTCATTTGCTGAAGCAACCATGCCGTTTTAGCTTTCTTATACATGGCTTTGAGCTCTTTTGACACCTGTATCAAATATCAATAGGCTATCATAATTAGTTTGAAAAGAAGGTGGGTGTTTTAGTGTTCATTTTCACTTGGAAACTAAAATGTGTGTATAGGTACTTTTTTTTTTCTTTTCAGTTTTGCAGAAATGTAGGCAGTCATGTACTGTATTTCTAACACACCAGGGTTGGTGTTAAAGCAGGAGTGGAAATACATTTTGGATTTAGCACAACAAACACAAAAAGTCTATTATTGTGTATACTGTATGTTGAAAATAAACCATACATTGCATAGAAATAAAATAAACTACCCACAAGGGAAGCTATTTTTATTGTTGGTATTGCTATAGTAGTTGTGTTTGAGTGTAAAACAACTCATTGTTGCCATAATCACTGTACAGTAGGAGATCTGAAATGTGTCCCTGAGTTGTGAAAGATTCAGATGATTTTCTGCAGTGCAAATGGGTGTAAAGGCAAAAAAAGCACAGGGAATTGAAACAAAAGTGCACTGAGTCTTCCAAACACAGCAAAATCTAACAGTGCAGATTAATGGGATCTGGCAAGCATTTATCCTTTTCTTCGCAGACCCCCTCCCATTCAACACTCCTCCGCTTTGCTACTTTAAGTATAGCGAGATGCTGAAGATCTGCCAGAGACAGGGTCCACTCCCCCCCTCCATCCCAATGCTGAGGCATCACCAGCCCGGGAACGCCCCGCTCAGCACTTTCCAATCACGGCCGGCCAATCAGCAGATTATTGCTCACTACTTCAAAGTCAGGACTATGATAGTCCCTTTCAGACGATCACACCCATTCTACTGCATTCAGACATTCAAGTGCCTCTTTTCACTCACCTATAATGCTTCCTGTCAAGAATACATCTAAAGGATACAGCGAGCCGAGGCCATTTTGCAAGCCATAAAATTAGAGTCTCTGTTTGGGGATCAATACCTATCTTGGCCTTTGCTCTTAGAGCCAAAAAGCTGCATTTAATCAATTCATGTCTCTGCCCACAGACTTGCCAACTAGTATAAGAGGACAATTTCCAGATCAGCACATATTTAATGACAATCAAGTGGAATAAATATCAAGACGTTAACGAAGAAGAAAATCAGCCAAGAGTTGTGTAAAATGGTTATATTACTCATTTGAAGTGTGAGTTTTTATGAAAATTTTGGTGAAAAATTCACATTTATGATTCATTTCTAAAGTGAAAAGAACTTTTCCACTGCTTTTCATGTTCACTATATCAAGTTCCAGATATCATCCACTGTATGTACCTTAATGTTCAGGATTATTGTACTTATTTAATGTCTCCACAAACTTTACAGACCATAATCTGAAGTAACTTCTGAAGCAATTTCAGTACACTGAGATATTGCCTTTGAAGTTTAGATGTATCCCTGAAGTAATTCTGTAAGAGAAGGCATATGGCCCATTAGAGTTACTATTTTTATCGATAATGTCCACAGTGGCCATAGAAAATATTATAGTCATCTACTTGCTCTGCTTTTCAAACTTATCAACTGAGCTCTAAGAACTGAAACAGCCTGCAGCATAAGATTCACCAGTCTCATTGTTTACATAAAATTTCAGATTCCAGAATACAGATACCTCAGTACTGTTTTTTGGCAATGAGACAGCAGATATAATTGTTTCATTATTTACCAAAGACAAATGGAAAAAATGTGTCTTGCCTCCTTTGGGATACAACTGACCACTTTTCCTCCACAAAATCTCTGAAATTAGCTACTACTTGATTCTCTGTGTCACATTTTTAGAAGGCCATGTACTGGATGCTCACAGTCAGACATGCACACATCCTAACAGCAGTTTTTTCATATGTGCCCTTACTATACTATAATAGTTTATTTTTTATTTTTTAAGTGCCCCTTTTATGGGTAATGAAAGGTTTCCCCCACAACAGGTTGACATGCATACAACACATATTCATTTTCTTATAATATGCATTTATTTTTAACTTATTTGTTCAACAACTCCCAAATTATTCATTTAACAATTAATTTTTTACCAAACCCCTCAGGTGATTGGTTGATTTCATTAAAAGCAGTATTTGTAAGCTTTTAATGCTCCAAAAGCAGCACCTAGTGGCAAAGAATGAATTTGCATTTTCATTTAGACCAAAGGCAAAACACCAACAAGTGGGCGGGAAATATGCTAATGCTTCATATTGACCTCAAAATTAACCGGCATGGGACTCGTTTTAAAAATGACTTGTTTCAATGATTCAGAGTCGACTCTTTCTTTTAAGAGACAACTTTATACATGGTTCACTTTCAGATTCAAATCTTCGCAGGATGTTTTTTTTAAAATTAGAGTTCTTATACACTGCATGAGAGCTCATTTTCAAGATTTCATAAAAGGGGCACTTTAAGTTTTATCTGCATTCATTATTCCTGTGATTTTCAGCATCTTTACCCCAGTGTCACATGATCCTAAAAAAAAATCATTTTAATATGCTTATTTATATGCTGATTCTTTGATGAACAGACAGATCAAAAGATCAGCGACCAAAATCTTTTCTAACAATGTAAATATCTTCACCATCAATTTTACTAATCCCAAACTTTTAAACAGTACAGTACATAAACAGTCATACTGATGCTTCCAAGACTAGCACATTTTTGCAAATTTGACAAAACCCTATCCATGTCATCCAGCTACACAACATTACCTTGGTGACAAATCCTCAGAATTTGCAACAACAGTATAGAGTGTATCACAGAAAACCAAACGTTCATGGACGTAAAAGCTCCACGAATGTAAAATTCAAACACCACAGAATCTTAAAAGGATTCACTGTAGGACACAAGTGAGATGTTCTATTAAGCAAGGCTTATTTTCTGTGAGGACACACCGTGCTCTGATGATTTCTGTATGAATCTTACTCTTGTTGCTGAGA
>JAUMHE010023838.1:0-13385 GCA_032359235.1 Enteromius mattozi | reverse complement strand
CTTACTTAGTAACCGTTGCTAGGATGTGTGATTGGACAATGGCCGTTTTGGGGCGTGGTTTTGCGAAAGGTCAATTACTGTAAAATGGTAATTTAATGTTAGTTGCTCAAAGTCAGTGAACCCATCAAAATAAAACATTAGAAGATATTAAGCAGACAGTCTATTCTAATATTCTAATGACTGCTAGTTGACATGTAGTTGTGAAGTTACTGTTAGTAGAACGTCTAAAGTGGACAATCAAAATAGTGTTTTGAATGGTAAGCAGGCTCAGAAGGCTCTAATGTAGGCCTATGTCTGGCCCATACCCCATGTATCCCATGAGTTTGAGCACAGCCACAGAACTATTGATTGCAGAACTTCTGCATTGTTTTTAACACCTTTTATATCTACTAGCAGATGTAGTGAATGTCTACATCTGTGCATCAGACAGCTTGGCTGTTAACTTCCTCTCCCACCAGCATTCGAGGAAACAATAGGGAATAAAAAACCTTCACTGGAGCTCCCCCTAAACAAGATGAAACTTAAAAAGTAAATGTAATGTTTGTCCCAGCTTCTGTGTATGACATTCTCTCCAGGTTGGACTTGTCTCTTAGCTTTAGGTTCAGACAGACTTGGACAAATCAAAGTGGCATCCCTGATTTCTGGGAAATAGCCCAGCTGCCCTGGATGACTTTTAATGAGGACTATGTCAAGATGGTTTTATCAAAAAAAAGGAAAAAAAAAAAAAAAACATTACTTTGAGAGGAACATAGTATAGTAATCTTCCTTTTCTACATTTGCAGAGATCCTCAGGTTCAAGAGGTAGGAGGTAATTTTAATTGCCCTCTGCCTCTATAATGGCTTAAAAGACATATGAGTTATTAGAATCATAATTATTTCTTAATGACAAGACTACTGCTAGTGGGCCCAGTGGGAAACTAGACCTCTCTATTTGTTTAAATGACCAGCGGCTTGAAGGAAATTAATGAGGAGGGGCTCTTAAAATGTGGAGGTATCTACCTGTCCGCAACATAAGAGCCTGCACAAAATCAATTTAAAGCTGACGTGTGTATTTTTTTTTTCTGTTAGAACACTTTCTCCAGTTTAATATGTATGAATACTAAAAGACATTTGTTGGCCAATTGAGTCCCCTGAGTTCAATGGCTCTGTGACATGGTCATTGTGTCATGACTGCACCGTGGCAGATGAGGGCACGAAAAGAAACCACATGAGTTGCAGTGTCAAACTGGTCTGATACAATTAGTTTTAGGGTAAAGGAGTGTGCATGTTTGCCTGCATTTTTGTGTAATTAATATAATACTGCATATCTGAAGTAATATTACACTGATAGGATGTGTTTGCAAGAATAGGAATGTTTGCATACCCATACAGAATACTGGCTAAGATTTTTTTATTTTTTTGTCCCCTCAGTGTAAATTCAATGTTATAGCTGATCAAAACAAGCTCATCTTGATCTAGGCTTTAGCAGTATTAAGAAACTACAAACGATTTCACCTGGTGCACTTGTATGCACCAATCCTGTTATTTATCTTTAATCCTCATTAAAAATCCTTAATGCTCATTCACACAGTCGGTATCTCTGTAAGTTTCCCCCTCTATGAACAATTGATTTCTGTCGGGTCCTGTACGCACTGAAAGGACAGGTTCATTGGGCCGTCTTCTCTGAAGTCAGATTTCCTGCCAGTCACTGTTCCCTGGTGGAAAGAAAGATCTCCTTTGATGATTCCAGTCATGGATCTAACCTTGAAATGAATGTCAGTGACGGTTAAAGGTAGATTTAACATGCAGGAAGCAAGTTCATTGTGACATTAAATCCATGTGATTATACAGTAGGTCACATGAGGCTTGCTTATCTATTAAAGGACATTTCACCTAAATGTGAAGATTGTCATCGTCATGTTGTTCCAACCCCATTCCAACACAAAAATGATTACCTTATTGGTAGAATACATATTTTGGAAAAAATTTATTTAAAACTTTGTCATTGCATTGATCCCTGTTTTCCAGTATAGGAGTGTCACAAAACCTGCAGTTTATTAGGCTCAGCGAGGTTAATTCAATAACCACTCTAATAGTAATTCATACAGTGAAGGAGACCGGTGCCTCGTGAGTCTTTCTGAATGATTCATAAAAAACAAATATCTGGCTCATGAATTGGACTACACTAATTGTGCTTTCTATTGACTTACCAAAAATAACAGGCTCATAGGAGGTTTGTTTTTTGCATGCCCTTCCTATTGATAATTACTCCATCTCTTATACTGTTTTAAAAATGTTTCTGAATGATTCATTAAGAGATCCAGCACAAAAGAGTGAACTGGACTACACTGGTTGTATTGTGTGTTTCGACTTATTTGGTCATGCAATCAGACTCTGCACATGCTGTCTGCACAGTATGTTTTTGTTTAATAAAAAGCATCCTTTTATAGGCATAATGCACTCACCGCAGTAAGACATGTACTTTGTGTATTGGACTATATACTAATGTTGTATTTGTTTTTGCATGCCCATGAGTACAACTGTTGTTATTGCTCTTTAGTCCCTCTTAATATGTGACCCACAATTTGTATTTAAAAAAATAATACACTGCACATTTCTGAAATGACCTACTATTTTAGAAATCTTTAACATTAAGGAAGAATGCATTTGTTTACAGAAAATTACAAGAATGACAGTGTACATATTCTCACTTGAAATACTTCAATTAATTAGAAAGAATTGTCACTTTTTAGAATTGGTGCCTTCTCACCAAGTTCCTAAGGAGTCAATTATGTGATTATAGCAAATACTCTGATAAGGGTCAAGGATTAAGTCGCCTCTCAAACCTTCCATCTGTGCTGCCCTTAACTGTAGACGTGCCTTTAAACCTCTCTGCTCTGACCTTTCTTGTTGGTATTGAAAGACAGCTAACAAATAAAGATGCTCCCACACAAAGGTCATGTTTTTCTGCCTCTAAAGGACATCACAGAGACGGATCTGACAGTGGTCATAGACTGAGCAACTGGGGGCCTCCGCTGGAATGAGAAAAGTCTTCTCTGATTTTGCTGCACCACTGGGTAAAGATAAACACATTTTCCCGCACTGCTTGGGCCTCACAAAGGACAAATGCATGAATGGATGAGAGCTGCTGTGATCACAATCAAGCAAATTGAGTATGGATTTTCAGTCTAATGGTCTTACACCTCAAACTAAAATTTGCTGATAAGTAGGAGTTGTCAATGTGATCAAAAACCTTACAAGCATCACAGTAAGCATAGCATATGTTTGACTTATGGAAAGAAAAATTGAATGTAAAACCAGACAGGCTCTCTGTGATTATGCTTTTAAGAACAGTGTGATGGAAAATAATTGGGCTTTATCTCTGCTTATTGGAGTCCACTTGGCAGCCACCATTAGGAAGGTGTTCTGGGTGACAGACGGGAGCTTGACTCCAGGGCTTATTAAAGCCAGTGGGGCTCTGACATCCTTACTGGTTGGACTTATCGCGTGTCTGAGGTTGAACAGAGTCAGGAACCTGTCTTGTCGGCTTTTATTATGAGCTCTTCCCAAGTGCCCTCTGCTGTATGCTGGGTTGTACCAGCCATGGTGAGGTTTAGAGGCGTATTCAAAGAATTGGAGGTTACTGTGTTAGTACAAAATGGCATTTTATTTTGGGGAAAAAAAAAAAGATTGATTGATTGATTGCATTGTACTTTTTTGTATCAATGTGCTGGAGAGCATATCAGCTAACATTTCTCATTTCTCTTTAATCAATTGCCAAGACAGCAGAAGTTTCAGAATTTTTCATCAGAATGTTCAAGATAACGCAATCCACAGACTCCTTTTAGATCGATTCTAATCTTACAACCTTTAGTAAGCTTTTTTGACATTAATTAACAAGTACATAAAGTGATAAAGCTGCTATCAAGGTCATAATAATGTGTAGGTCTTCAGTGGAAACTCTTCATTGTCATTTTTATATATATAACAATTAGCCCATCTTTTATTAGAGTGAGAAAGAGAAACAGGAGATAAAGTAAAGTTAGGAGTGTGATCGAGAGGGAGGGAGTGTTCTCTCTATAGTGATAAATGATCAATTGCACAGCTTCTCTCTTTCTCTCATGACTTGCTGTTGCCCATAAGCTTGTCAGACTGCATTGTGCTTTTTCATCTTTTATCATCTGACTGCAAGTATTGAGTGTGGGAGAGATAAATATTGTGTACGTATTCAAAAATAGGATGAGCGGAATTCAGTAAACAGTCTTTCATTTCTCCTGAAACTATTTAACTTCTCTCACAAAAATGCATGTTTACCTTTCTGTCCTGACAGACAGAGGGGAAGATGACTTATTATACAAACACAGTGAGCAATGAGTCCTCGGGGTTAATCAACCAATTAATCATCTCGCAGCCAGTGGCAACAGTGACAAAACTTCAGGAAAAGCACAAGGGAAGAACGACGGCTTCTGATTGGCTGTCACAAATGATGCATTGTTTGGTATACCGGCTTAGGGGACCAGAGAGACACATGTTTTCTTCGGCCTTTGATGTGAGTGTTATTTACTTCGATTGGGTGCAAAGCTTTAAATCTTCGTTCCAGAGGTCTATCCCCCTTCAATTCAGGTGGCACAATTCTATTGGTTCGCTTGTTGACCGCTTATTCGCCATGGCATCTTATGAAGTCCGTTGCCACCACTCTGTAATTATAATTTGTTTAGGGACACGTCCGGGGAGTTACAAGCACAGCGCTTAGCTCGTAAAGTCAAGCCCTGAGCACCTAGACGCGTCTGTTGCACCATAATAAAAAAGACAACATGGCCGCCTGAAGGTATCCAGCAGCCTCAGCCAAAATTAATCTTCGAAGGGTGATAAAAGGCTTTGCTTTGATAGTTTGTCAGGGGCGAGTGTCTCAGAACAACGATGCATAGACTTTTGGGACGCAAGCAGATTCCAGTGTTAAAGTTCAAGGCTGAGCCGCCAGAGTGCCCCCTAATGGTGGCATGAATAAACCGAGCCTGCTGTGTGGGAGTGAGAGAAGCGAGATGGTGAGAGGAAAAATGAAATGGAGAAGTTTGTGGGCAGGCACGCCGAGACGAGAGGCAGCAGGCTTGCAGACACAAACCTGGCAGGGGATGTGAGAAAGGCAGGCCTCCTCTCCACCCGCACACCAGTCAGCGAGTGAACAGCAGCCAGGCGTTCTCTGAGTGTCTGTACTGCAGCTATGGTTTTATTTACAGATTTAGACCGTTAGTCACACAAGCACATTTCCAGTTATGTGTAAAAACAGCCTTGGTGCCACAAACAAGATCCTTTCCTTCCTTCCTTCCTTCCTTCCTTCCTTCCTAGAAAGTCTCTAAGAACCCCCTGTAAAGGGAACCAAATAAAACATCCAGATCAATGATTTTGTAAGTGTTATTAGAGAGCAAATGGAGAAATACAATTGGATGGAATTCATTTCCAAAGTCATTAATTCTTAAACCGTTTCTTATGGCGGGATAGTTTTATACTGCAGTAGAAAAGGGGGTAAAACACATTTGCAGTGTTATGCCTCTAATTAGATGTGTTCTGCATGATATGAAAACATTTGTGTGTCGATCATCTAGTGTGCATTCTAGCTAGAGTTGAGGTCTAACTAACCTTTAGAGGCAGCATGTGGGGAAAATAGAAGGAATTGAGACACATCCGAATTCAATGTTTGCATATCATCCTGTCTTCTGAGATGTCTTCCTCTGGTTGGGTTTTGAAGGCAGTATTGTATCCTTCACTGCCCATGATATCCCACAATCTTGTGCGTTCGCTTCAGTGGTTGTTGGAGAGAATAAAAATGCTTTTTTGAAGGAGTAGTTGAAAGTAGTAAATTCATATGTCTTTTTTTCAACATATGACTCTTTCTTCACTGCACTCAACTTTAGTTTTGGGTGTGTGGATCAATCAATAACCTCACATTTAAGTAAGGAAACCACACTTGCTTAATCTTCCTAATCACTTTCAATTTATTTTCATTTTTCATCAGCGCAAACAACAATCGACTTTTTGGTATAAAAGTACTGCTGTTTTGTTCCACTTTTGGCTCATGAACATTACATTGAACATTTATCGAGATCTTGTTATCGTTTTTTTGATTGTTTGTTTGTTTTTAGGAAAATTCTCAATATAAACACAATATTTTTCGTTAGCATTTTAAAGGTCCAACCCTTTCTCTGCAATCCACAGCTGCCATTATGTTTTCGCAAGTGACAACAGTGCCAGTTCTAATTTCGTAACGAAACTTCAAGCCACTTTATGTGCAAATACTTCAGATGTTTGCATTCAGGAAACCATATTTTAGATGTTTAAACTAATATAGCTTTAAAACACATGATTTCAGTCTGATAGACAAAACCAGTCAAAACCAAACAGATGTTTTTTGGTGTCTGGTTTACAAGCTTTGCGAGGCACATCCCTATTTTAGAAAAAGGTTACTTCTCGTTTGCTTTTTAAGAGACATGCAAAAAAGCAGCGTATTTCTGGAATAGTGGGATCTTAAAAATAATGCTTTATTGGCATCAGTGGTTCTATGAAGAACCTTGAACATCCATAGAACCTTTCAAACAAAGAAAAGGTTTTTTATAGTCTTAAAAGATTCTTCAGATTTTTAAAATGGTTCTTTTAGGAACTGTTCACTAAAGATTTTTTTTTAAGTTTTTTATTTTTTTTATCTTCACTGCTTTCACTCTGATCTTTCTAAAACTGACATGATTTTCAGTCTAACTCATCAACATCATCATTCTTCTCTTACAGAAAGTGATTTAATTTCAATCATTTTACTTCTCACTCTAAATCATAGAAATGCAAGTTCCTGGACAGATTACTCAATGACTGCTCTTCAAGTACACAATGGAAAGCTAATTTTGACAACCGTACTTGTATCTCTGATAATGTTCTGTTTCTTTCATTCAGTAAGACAAGACTCTTATATGGACAAGACATGAATACCTCATTTCAGCCAAGACCGTCGAGTGGGCGCTGCCTCAAATTTGCATTCAGTTTTGTCCGGGGTCTGTCAGAATTCAAAACATGCATATTTAGCATTTCATTTTCACTCTATCATCACATCCCACTTAATATCATGACGCTTCTCCCACCTGCTGAGTCCATCACTGACACCAATGAGAAATTAATGAGACATCCCCAGTAAATGCGAGTTTGCTGCCCACAGCGAGTGTTGTCTTCCCTCCAGTAGTAGGCGATTCACGCAACATGGAAGCCACCTTTATCTTCAATGGGACGTTCCTTGCCAGTGGTACTGCTTCAAAGGATATATCTAGTTCCTTTCTACTCTGCACGACTAACTTAGAGAGAGAACATGAGAGGAGGCATTGGTAATTGAAAGTCATTATGAACTCCAGACGTTACAGTGAGCGCTGTTCTAAAAAAATGTCGAAAACATTTTGATTTTAGGTGGGCTTCATTACCTTCCACTGACAATCATGAATAACATCAAACATACCAGAGTATGTAGAAATAGAAAAAAAAAAAAACATGAAAATTTCAGAGAATAGTTTTTGAATGGAAAGAGAGAGAAAGAAAGAGATGGTTTGTGTATGATCTCTGAGGTTTGTAATGCCAATGTGTCGATGGGTGGTCTTGCTAACCACATGAAATACCGTCACAAATTAATAGTATCCATGTGTGGGTGTATTACACATAGTGTATGCGTAAATGTCCTCTACATAAATAGAAATAGCTGTATTGTCTGAACGCAGTCGGCGGTGGTACTAGTGAAAGAAAGTGATGCGTAAAAAGGAAGATCTCATTTACGTCATTTAACATCAGATTGACGAACAAGTACTGTGCCTCAGCGATCCTCAATTAGAAATGACAGTTTTAGTTACGTCTTACATAATTGATAAAGAATGATCTGTGAAGTCATGTCTTCCCAAGGATTAGCTTGAATTTCCTCAAAGGAACAGTATGTGCTGAGTGTTTGCATGTGCGTGTATGCGTGAATGTCTGTGCGTGATGCATTTGTAGTTAAAAAGCATGCTTGGCTGAAAAACACCCACTCTGCTTCTCAGCAGCGGCTTATAATAACCAGCGATTCTGCATCCTCTCAGCTGGCTCATCAGAATTCTGCTCCTCTTCAGGGAAGCGTTAGATATTCCATATTAACAACCTAGACAGCAACCGTTTCACTCTGCATCTTTTGCCATGTACTTTTTTTGTAAAATGGTGTATTTGAAGATAAATATCAGAGGAGGATCACTGTAAATTATCTATAATGGGACATTTAGCACTTTAGCTATTATTTTTTGTGTATTAGATCAATATAACTGAGAAAAGCAATATTTTCTTATTGTATTAGTCTTTTTGGTTGATGAGAGCCAGTTCGAGAAATAAATAAATCACGGCATTTCCATTTGATGAAGCAGAACTTGCATATGAACTTCTATCTGTGTGTGAGTGTGTGTGTGTTGGTATTTTTGGTTTATGGGGACACATTTTGTTTAATGATATTACAATTTGAAGGTGGTTTATGAGGACCTTGCCAATGTCCCTGTAATTCAAAAGGCTTAAAAACATACTTATAACCACAACCACAAATACAAATGTTTGTGTGTGCATACTACCATTCGAAAGTTTGATTTCTGCATTTATTTGATTTATTTGATTCACTGATTATGAATAATTTTTCTGTTTTAATATAAATAAAATGTAATTCATTTCTGTTATGGCTAAGCTGAATTTTCAGCATCCATTATTCCAGGCTTTATTTTTCCAGTCTTGCAGTTGTCACATAATCCTTTAAAAATTATTCTAATATGTTGATTTGGTGCTTAATAACATTTCTTATTATTGTATTGAAAATCGTTAATTTTGTGGAAACCCTAATACTTTTTATTCTGAATAGAAAGCTCAACAGACGTGTGTATGCCTTTTGTATATTTATTTACTGATTGATTTATTAAGCTTCAGAGAGGAAGAACACTTCCAGAATGCATTACTGAATTTCTTTCATTCCAGTTCAAAATTCAATTTAACTTCCTGTGCTGTGTGACCAATTCAAATTCAGCCAGTAGTTCAATTTTGAATTTTCCACAGCCTAGATGCACTGGAATGTCAATAGTCTCATGTAGATCTCCAGCTAAAGTCCCAACGCCAAAAGCGGCAGGCATCCTCACCTACGCCTCAGCCAATTAGAACTCTCCTGACACTTAAGTCAGACCGCAAAAAAGGAAGTTAATACAGACTCCCTTTCAGCCTGCACACCTTCACCTCACTCCATATTCAAGACGTTGTTATGCAAGCCTAATCCAAATCTGACACTTGTGCTGAATGATCCGGAGGCTTCTACTCCAGGCTGTCGGTATAACGATGCTGTTACCTTCCCAAAATTTTTCCATTGTTCGAATGCTAAACTAATAAGATCGTTACAGCTAAAATACATGTATGTAACTGTTTATACAAAAAAGGGTTCTACTTGGTTCTCCAGTGAAAGATTAGTAACACTACAGGTCAATTAACAACCATCTCACGCGATACTACATTCATCTCAAATAATAACTGTTTATTATCTTCAATCATTCAGTCACTCAGCTATTGTGCCTCTGTTTCAATAATAAAGGGGATGACACTCATTATTGGATTTGACTATTCAGCTTGACACACAGACAAAGGGATTCGTCAAGCCTTGCTATTATCAAATCTAACAAAAGCACATTGGCCTGAACAGAGGCTGTCCATTTTCAGGTTATTATGGCAGCGATTCACCCCATTAGCAGTATGGACACTAGCAGTATCCTCTATTCATTGTTCCCTCTCATCAAAATCGGCTTGAATATTAATGCAAAGAGCTTTCTGCTCTTCTCTTTCTTTTATTGAACAGTTTTTATATTTCCTAGCACATGGATACTGTATTCCATTTACATGTTTGGGCAACATCAGGCGTTTTTTCTTTTTTTTTCTTTTGAGCAGTGAGATTGAGAGTAGGAAGTGTGAGTTCTGACACGTTTTGCAGGAAATAAACACAGTACGCGGGGTGAAAATTTAACTTTCCTTGCCCGGCAGTCACAGCAACTGGTGATGTGTGACTTCGGTGCTTTACTGTAGTCTTTTTTGGGGGAATACAATCAAAATGTGTTACCTAAACAAGCATGTTGTTGTTACTAGGCATTCTTTGTCAAAGGCTAATCTGAGACGGGTTACAGGTTGCTGATAGATAAAGCAAAATCACTCACCACAGAGGGGGAGAAAAAAGAAAATTGCTTTGTTGGCAGATGATAGTTTTCCACCCTGTCTGTACAGAACTATGAACTTATCGTGAATAATATCACAGGCTGTCGCATGTTTGATTAATAATAGTGCTGGGATGGTAATTTTTGCTGATTTTATAAAATAGTTTCTGAAGCTGTTGACAACACGTCTTGTATTTTGATCAAAGAGCGTTAAGGACATGATCATCATTAGCTTGCATAGCCGTTGCTCATGAAGTAATGGAATAACAGCAATTTAATCCCAGCAAATGTTCTTGTTATATTAGCACATACTGGACTAAACTGCAAATAGGACTATTTCTGTGGTCGCAAGCTAATACCGCTAGCCGTTCTTAATGCAAGGATTAGGAGAGGCTCTTTATTAAGGCTAAACCTATTAGCTTTACACCTATCATATAGCAGAAATTGCTTGAGCTTATTTTATATCTTCAATTACCACACAATTAATACTTCAAAAACACTTTACTACTTTTACTTTGTGTCTGTTTCTCAAGGCTCTACTTATTTGTTCTTCTCCCTTCGCTGTGCTTTATCTCTTAGTTAGGGCTTGGAATATAGGTGAAATAAATTCCTCAGGGGCTGCTTGCCTTCATTCCGGTCTCTACATCAACAAGGAATCGCTAGAGAGTCACGGATTAGGGGCTGTTCACACCAAAACATGATGTTAAGATCAGCTGCTTTGCTGCAGAGCATGAAATGGAGGATGTCCTTTTGTTGCTGGGCAACCATTGGAAACAAGCATTTTTTTTTTCTTTCCCCAGAATCTTCTGTGATCTTTTCTAATAATCTCCAACTAGTGCTATTTTAATGCACATCTTGACTGCAGAGTTTTCTTGCAAAAGTAGGCCTGTGAAGTGCAGGTTTATAGATGTTTACTTTGGCTGTGAATAGGGTGTAAATAGATGCAAGGAAGAATATTTTGTTGTCGTTTTGCGCATTACATTGCGAAACATTTTGAAAGGTTTGAGATTGACTGTTTTTTTTATGTTTGGGTTTTTAGAAACCTCAGTGACATACTTTACAGAGGCAGTGAGGGACAGATGTGAAGTCTTTAGAACGGCACATACTGTATTAAAGTCCTAGATTGCGTAATTTTCACAAATCTTAACTTTTTTCAAACTTTTTTTATTGAGTTTTTGTGTACTGAAAGTTTTTTGTAATGACGTGTCTTCAGCTGAAGAGTTGGCATGTTGTTTAACAACAGTACAATCGATTGAGTGCACTGTATTTTTATCCCCCACAGCCTCATTTTCATTCCTACCTAGACTAAAGTCTAGTAATTATTTTGTAATTTACTTTTGATTTCCCTGAATTCAAATTCCCTTTTAATTTGCTCTTTTGATCTTCCGTTGATCTATCACAGTTAGTTTTATTTTTACTCAGTACTTTGCACTTTGGCTTTTATTCTGCTGTTTTAAACTTACTTTACATTGTAGAAAAATACAATGAAACAAAATAATGAAAAACAACTGACTGGAGTGTAGCATTCTAAGCTTCATGGCATTTTATTCAAGTTTTAAATTTGGGGTCTTTAAGGTGCCAAACAAGACACATACCATTTTTCACAGAGAACAGTTGGTGCTTATTAACTTGTGAATAGAATCAAGCTATTAAAATGGTCTTAGAGTCTCTCAGACCCCAAATTTAAAAAATAAAAAATAAAAAATAAAATAGTTTTCACTTTTTTGGGGCTTTCATTTTGAAAATTGAAGCCAAATCAGAATGAAAATGCACTTACTGAAAACAGCTGAATCCAGTGCACTTATTACCAAGCATCATATTTTGGCATGAGCAGCCAATATTTAAAAGCATGCTTTATGCAAAAGTATTGCAGTCTTTTGTGTTGAATATTGAATGTTTTCTGGTTGTCATTTTTTTAGCTAAATAAAATATTCAAATATAAAAACCAAACTCCACCCGTTTCATTTTTTTCTTCTTTTTCTAAAGTCTACTCTAAAACATTTTGGCTCTTGCTTCTAAGATGCAGAAATGGCATTCAGTTCAAGCCATCCATTAAGATGTTGTTAAAATGTACTTTACAGAACTTTGTGCTTTTATTTAGTCATCTTACATCTCCCTGTCAAAAAGAATGTCACTGAAGGATGTTAGAACCAAGGCTGTATATTTATCAAATTCATATTAACTACTAGCTAATAGCTCTTGATAGCAGGGGGAGGAGTTTGTTTTTGTTTTTGGCAGACTGCTTTGACATCGCTGTTATCTAAAGTAATTTATTAGCCTCTCTGCATCTTGCTGCTGGCCACCAGATTCTCTCAATCAAAGTCATTTGAGGATGGATGCTTGAAAGTGTGATGGCTTGGCAGACTTTCCATCAGAGGTTTTCTCTCCAACTGAGCATTGATTAGAAATACTAAACACTCTCTGCTTGTCATTGTTGATATGCTTTTCTCAATTATTTGACAGTGAGGGCCAAAACAAATCTTAGATTTATATTATATTAGTTTTTATTATTTCCAGTATAGAAAGGAAAAATAAGAAGAGGTCTTTTAAATTATCCTGTCAGATAAAACTCAATACTGATATTCAGAATGAAACAGGGTTGATATTTATTTCAAATATTAAATTGATTAGAAAGGCTATTGATATAGCATGTTCAGTTTCCACTGTTAGAAGAAATATTAAATATTATTACACAATATTATAAAACATATAATGGTCCTTATAATGCAAAGAAAAAAAGCCCATTACTTAAAAGTCAGAATTATAAGATTAAAAAGTCACAGCTACCATTATTATAATACATGGTGTAAAAAATAAAAAATAAATAAGAAAAATAAAATTTTAGCTCAGAATTTTTTCTCATAATTATAAGTTTATATCCTGCAATTGTTTGTTTACATCTTGCAAGAAAAGTCTAAATTTGTGAGAAACGCATTGTGAGAAACATAGTCAGAAACCGTCAGAAGTGTGAGTAATACTCGAGAACTTAAGTTTGGTGGAAGACAGAAATTCATTCAGGTTATGGAAGAAAGAAACTACATGAAGGTTGTCACGAAGGAGGAGGCGAGGAAGCGTTCGGATTTAAGTGCAAGCTGTTTTATTGACACACAGAGCATAGACAGGCAGGCTTAGAGTCGTTACCGGCTGACAGGAATGGAGGAGGCAGAGCAAGAGAGTAGTCAGTGTCCAGGC
>JAUMHE010023837.1:0-13405 GCA_032359235.1 Enteromius mattozi | reverse complement strand
TTCTCCCATTTGATAATGTTCAGTGCTTTGCTACAATCTGAATTGTTAAAAGCGCTATATAAATAAAAGTGATTGATTGATTGATTGATTGATTGATAAAAGCTGTGTTCATTTGTAAAGATTATCATGGCTTGACAAAACGTGCAAGAATCATAAACCTTTGTTGGTCACAGAGATTATTTTCTGCAAAAATCCGAAAGACAGTCTGAACCAGAGAGATGTGACACTGCAACTCTCTATTCCAGTTCACTCTCAACTACTATGCTTTCATATAGCGCCTGCCTCTGAAGATCAACACCTGCTTCGATATCACTGTCTGATTAGCCCCACCCACCATTTCACACATGTAGTGTTTACAAGAGAAGTGAAAACGCAGGTTTATGCAGAAACGAAACAATAAGGATAGCTCTGAAGACAACAAGGTGCTGTGCTTGTCTTTGCATTGAATTCCCTCTGATTCCAACATTAGGAAAGAGTGGATTAAGATCCAGATTGCATCAGTAAGGACTCTGTCCTTTGTTTACTTCATTTTGCTGTGGATTTCCTTATAAACAAGGCATTTGACGTGGGATTTTCATAAAAATTGAAACTGTATACTCCCAAGTCAACAGAAAATGCCTATTACTTCTAAATTATTTTGTTTTTTGATGTAAAAACTTGATAACAATATAAGTGGACCTTAGAGAACAGTACAAAATAAAAAAAACAAAAAAAACAAAGGCAGTTCATGACCGCTTTAAAAACATATGTCCAGTTTTGAGCAGGATTGAAGGAAATTCACACTCATGCATTACATGATTGTACTTCGAGTTACAAAAAAAATGCATACTTTAATAGTTACTTGAAAAAGTAATCTGATTACATAACTCACATTACTTATAATGCGCCACCCCCAACACTGATAATAACCCTATATTTGTGTACAAAAGAGAGTTTTGAAAAATCGCACCCGTGAAGATCGGGCCACATATGCCACTTTTGGATTGAAGGTCCAGCGTATGTCACTGCGACCGGGAACACTGAGCTGCACCAACAGACTGAGGTCATCAGGAGGAGGCCTCTTGACCAGGTACTCAGACAGAGACTGTAACACCACCATAGTGGACTGATGGGAGAAAAACTGTCATTAATGTACCTCAAATACAGATATGAGACAATTAGTGAAGGTTTTCTTGTGGTTATTACCTGAGTAGAGCCGTATCCTCCTCCAATGCCACGATTTTCATTCAGCCATCGAAAGGGGAAAGCTGCCTCCTCCATGTGGCCACCTTTGATCAGTGCTAAAAACGCATAGCCAGTAGCTTCCAGTGTAAAGAAATTATTACTAGAGTCAGGCCAGTGGGTACGATCTGTTGATGGAAAATATACAAAGATGAGAAAAACGGGACAACATGAAAAAAGGTATTTTTTTTGTTTCCAAAGGCTGAGTACCAGGTGATGCTAAATTTAGTAACACGCTCTTCATGCAGCCATGGTTGGATACTGCTAAAGCGTAGCATGCTATAGCTGCTGTGTACGGCCTCTTCACCCGGGGGTAATGCTCCCTTATATACAATGCTGCTTTTCTGAATTTGTCCTGCAACAATTAAGGGGAGAAAATAAAATCAGCATTATATATGTTTATAATTCATTATTAAATTACAGTATTCCCCTGAGCCTAGTAGTACAACATGAATTAGTTTTGTATGTTTGCTTACTTAATATTAGATTTTCTAAGGAAACTGAGAAATATACTTCAGGTATGAAGGATGCTGTAAGTGGGCTTTTTTTTAATAAAAGCTGCTAAATATTTTCCTAAAAAAAAGATGTACTTTGTTGTATTTTCTTCTTTGACAAAGTTAAATTTTAACTTCATTTACAGTTTATATAATACAAATTATATATATTTAATTTATTAGACATTTATTATTTAATTTAGCTACATTTTCAACCATTCAATTCTCTTTAAAGGGATAGTTTAGGGATAGACACATTGTGTTGCGTGATTAGTGATGAGCGCAGACAGAGAAAAAAACTAAATGCCGGCGATGAATTAGAAGCACAAACCGAGAATTTGTAAAGAAAAATGTAGGAGGTTTAATTATAAGCCAAGTGGAGACTGCATGGTTTTCCTTTGCTAAAGTAAGGAAACCTTGGTTCCTTTGAAATTACATTTCCAGAGGTGCACGCGTGATGCATACATCTGCCGGGACCGCTTCCTGTTTCCACAGACAGCAGACGTGAGAGAAAAGTGCTCATTAAGTTTGAAATATGGATATTTATTATGCAAAAATGATGGACTCGCTACAGGAGAACTTTATTCACCCCCGGAGCCATGTGAGGGATGTTTTATTACGAATACGTGCACTTTATTTTACGTCTTCCGAAGTGTAACGGCTATCACCCATTCAAAGGCTTGGAGGGGTCTGGACAATTGTTATTATAACTCTGATTGGATTCATCTGAGAAGAAAGTCACAAACACCTGGGATGCTTCAAAGGTGAGTAAAAGACAGGATTATTTAGATTTTTGGGTGAACTATCCCTTTAACTCTCATTATTAAATTTTTCCTAGTCATCGTAGTTAGTTCTAGCGGGTCACATGGTTTTAGCAATTTTAAAGCATAAAAACTGAAGTTACCTTTATGTCAAGGTCTGGATCTTGGCAGGTAACAGCATTTTGTGCCTCCGCCAAAGCAATGAGCACGAATGAGGTCAGAGACACACTGGATTCAGAGCCGCGCAGGCCTCCCTGTATCATAACACAGTGTACACAAAATGTGTTAGTATGCTGTACCCTTTCATTTAATTGTTGTGAAACTACTCCAATTAATGCAACGACAGTTATAATCTCTTACCATCATACTGGTGTCATAGACAGGATTGTCCTCCTGAAAAGATCCATCAGGACGCTGTTTATTCTTGAGCAGGTACACCAGAGGGCCACACAGATGCTTCTCATTGATGCTAATAAATGATTCTGCCATGGAGAAAACCTTCACCACAAATGCAGTGATCCTGAGATGGACAGAACATAGAAACAGATGAACTCTACAGAGAAATATTCAATGTTGAAGCTGTAATCAGTGATGTGCCAGCATTAATACCATGTGCTGGTGCCTTCTTTAGCGTAGGGAGGATATGAGTCATCCTTTTTCCGGTAATTAAGTTGATTTTCATACCCTAAGTAAGAAAAATGTTAAATGATCATTTATTGTGTCAATATCTAAAGTAATGGTGATGTTAATCTTATTTAAATCTTACTGCACCTCTTTGGATGTATTTGATGGCCTCTTGTCTGCGATCTATTCCCACAGCGTCCCAGTTTCCACTGTGGTCCAGGTAATGGGTGGCAATGAGGGGCAGCGTGATTCTGGCCAGGTTCTGCTCCACACACCCGCCAGGCATCCGGATCAACGCCGCCAGAGAGTCTTCCTTAATAGAGTTATCAATGCTGTCTGCCAGCAAATTACCTGAAGAAATTATATTTAAAAACAATCTGGGAAATGTTTGACAGTTGACATATTAGCACAACAATAAAATATCCATAATGTAATTGAGGGATAATACTTAATTACAATGATGTTAGGAATGTGGTTTAATAAAATGTCAAACCTCTGACATTGACAAATGTCTCTGGCAGAGATTTGGGCACAATAGCACCCAACTGCATCTTCTCCACTTCTATCTGCTGTCTACCATCTGGGATGAAGGAATCAACAACAAATATATAAGCTATATATAAACAAATGTATATAACAAAATAAATATAGAAATTGCTTTGTTTTAAGAGGACTCTCTTAGGACTTTTAATATCTGCTTCTTATTGCTGATTATCAGTTGAATTGTATTATTGTATTTTGCAAGAATATGATTGTTTGTACTGTTGCACTTTTATAAATAAAATGCATTATTTTTAAATAAATGAAAGCATCTAATTTATGAATTTTACACACACACACACACTTGCAAACATACATACATACAGATAGATAGATAGTGTACACTGTAAAAAAGTGAGTGTGCCTTTAAATAACAGTAATGTGCTGGCAGCAGGGTTGCCAACAATGTACTTTTAACTTACAGACCTTTACCGTTATTTTACAGCTCTTATTTTTGCAGCATGTTACCGTTATACTACCATGGAAATAAACTCTGCTCCAATTGCTTCAGACAGTTTGAGTTTAAATTACTAGTATTCATACAGGGTTAGTAATGGGAATTTATATCACTCACTGAGAAGAAATACGTCTTAGTACAAAACAACAAACATTTTAAATAACTAAAAACATGTCTTTAACTCAGATCATTGCAGTTCATCATCAGCTAGGACACATATGCTGAAATACTTAAAAAGATCATCACTGCTTCATTTCCTGTGTTTAAATAAAGCAGCAGAACATCTGTGTTTGTGTCTCATCGACTGAAGCACAGACTCTACTCTCCAGCTCAATGGTGACCCACAAAACTACATTAAACTAACACATCTCTCTACAGCAAAAACACATTCATACAGTTCAGTTAAATATTTACTCTCCTTATCAGTTCAAGACTTTGCAGAACTGTTTTCTGTGTACCTTCACTAATATTTTAGTAAAAAATAGCTTTTTTTGTTTGGTTAATCTGACGGTTACATTTTACAGTAAATTGCTGTTTTTCCATGAATTAACAGTAATCTACTGGCAGCAGGGTTGCCAGCAATTAACTGTTTTTGTACAGGTTATTGCCGTAAATTAATTACATTTTTTTCTGTTAAATTACATTGCATGCTGTTTTTTTAACATCTTAAATATTTAACCCCTTAAACCCCACAACAAAACCCACTTATAAAGTGTGCACACTACAGAGTGTTAAAGTAAGACTGAATCAGTGTTAATGAGATAATTCTGTGATTAATTAAGTGATGGTTGAGCATTTGTGATGAACAGCTGCTGTTAACAAACATCACTGAATGAAAGAGAAACACAAGAAATAAAACTGACTTCAGACACATCTTAGATGAAATCAACTCAAATGAAAAAGACATTAAGTGAAGTTTTTGCAAATAAACTAATTTCGAGAGTGCGCGGTCGATTAATCACGGCTGGCACCGCATCATCTAATCAATCTCCTCATTACACCTGCCCAATCAAATCCTTTCTACGCACTATAAATAGCCCCGTGCTCTTTCCTTCCGCTTCTCGCTTTTGCGCATTTTCAGATATTGTTAATATTCTTCTTGTTTATGGACAGTACCATGATGGAGATCAGTATTAGTTTTAGTTGGGCTCTTGACCCTTGACTTTCTAAAATTTAGTTTTTCTTTAGTTGCTATAAACATTTTTTAAACACTTTAACTACAGAAAAGAAAAAAACAAACAAAAGAGACAAATTATGCAATGCTGCAAAATCTGTTTAAGGTTTCTTTTTTACTAAAGTGTTGTAATAACACACTAGAGCAAAATAATGAACATGTTATTACATGTGAATTTAAATAAAAACAACTAGGAAACACACACCTCAAGACTCAGCGTATGAATCTCAACAACGGTGACAATCAACAAAATAAATTGATCAACTTTGAATATCACAAAACCTGCTACTAAAACTCTACACAAAAACTAAAGCAAAAATAAAAGCACATAGAAAGGATTAGAGAAAATAATTGGACAATTCAGTTGCATAATTTAGTCATGTTGCAATGCATACTGGGAGTCATGGGTGGGGTTTGTATTGAGCTGGTACCCAACATGTATTGCAGCATGAAGCTTTTGACTCACCATTGTTGAGATTCATATGCTGAGTATTGATGTCTGTATGTGTCCAATCATGTGATAGAACTCAGTGCAAAAGATGTCTTACAATTTTAGTAGTCAGTTGTGCTGTATTGTAACAATATAAATGTTAAACTAATATATATATATATATATATATATATATATAAAAATGAAACACACACACCATTAAAAGTTTGCCCACTAAAAAAGAGCTAGTTTGTAATGACTACAATACATCAACTAAACACTTACTAAAGATTTTTACTGGATGTTTTGCCATAAGAAGTGTATCTCACAAACACAACTTCGGCAGCCGGAAAAAGAGTCTAGTGTTAAAATTTTGAAGGTGAATGGCCCAACTAAAGCAAACGCTGATCACCACAATGGTGAGGTCAAATAAAAGCATCTGAATGTCTATTAATTCTAAAATAATTGTTGTAGATATGACAGAAATAAAGTCAGACTGTAATCTGTGAAGCTGGTGCTGTTTGTGGAGTTTAATCATTCTCTGCTGCTTTATTTCAGTTTATTTCATCTAAAGCTGTGGCTGAAGTCAGTCATACTTTTATTTCTTGCTCTTTTCTTCAGTGAATCTGCTCATTACTACACACACTTCACAATAAAAGTCCCTAATCATGACAGGGAAACACAGACAGAGGAAACACAGAACACAGTCAGGAGTGGAGTGCCCTCTGCTGGAGTTTGTGGGCACTCCAGCTGACAAACAGATAGATAGATAGATTTTATTGTGAATATGAGATTGAATTGAACAATGAATGCTGTATTAGATGCAACTAATCACACTTAGTTTTTCTAGTAATGGAGGCTGTCAAATTTAGATTTGAATCTGTGATGGTAGGAAGTAGTTTTTTTTACAAAAGAGTGTTTTAAAAGTGACATTGAACTATCATATGAACGCAATATCACATTCATAGCTGTGCGATATGGCTATATATCAGCAGTATATATAGAGAAAGATTATACATAAAATTATAATACAAGTTTTAATAAATATGTAATATTTTAAACATGTAACACAGGTTTTGGGTTTTGTTTCATATTCATGTTTCATGTCTTTTATTTTGTAGTTTAGTCTCAGTTCCTGTTTGTCTAATGCTTCCCATGCCCTCTTGTCTCTTCACTATTGGTTCCCTTGTTTTTTGTGTCATGTTCTGATTGGATCTCTGGTTACTTTATAAAGTCTTTAACCCTTTAAATGTCCTTTTTTTTTAATTTTTGGTTTGTGCATTACTGTTAAATAAACTGATTTTGAGAAATGTTCTTGTTGCTTGTTCACAAAAGATTAGGCTGGGTTATGGCTCAGTTTTGGGGTTTCTGGTTAATGGGTGGTGTTGATATGGTTAACTCATGGCTGAGAATTGGTACCAAAAATAAACCTGTTTTGGCCCACTTCAGAGGGTGGTTAACTGGCTGAGATTTGGGCCAGGAATAGTCCATATGTGCCCCTTGTATTTAATCCAGGTATGGGCCAGTTCAGGGCCGTCATTCTTTGCGGTACTTGGGCCGAGGGAAGTTGATGTCTGGCCCGGAACTGGGCTAGCTAACCTTTGCTATGTGGGAGTTAAAAACATTAGTAAACATAAACTAAGAATGAGTAATACTTCTACAGCATTTATTAATCTTAGTTAATGTTAATTTCAGCATTTACTAATGCATTATTAAAATCATAAGTTGTGTTTGTTAACATTGTTAACAGTCAATGCACTTTGTGCTAACATGAACTAACAATGAACAAATGTTTTTTCATGAACTAATGTTAACAAAGATTAATAAATAGTGTAATAAATACATTGTTTGTTCATGTTAGTTAAATCATTAACCCATGTTGGCACCTAGTTGTAAAGTGTTACCAATATATTTATTATAAAATTATACACACGCAAACATATTTCTCAAGCTTTCATTCATATAATTATTATATAAATAAATCTTAATACCTTAAAGGCACAATATGTAAGTTTTTGTCGCATTTTCATAACAATAACAGAGGCGAAGTTCGATGATGCAATGACGGAGCGCTGAAGATTGGGAGATGTTCTTTTCACAAATCATGTTCACGGATGAAAAGCTCATTTATATCTGCTTTATCACCTAACCACCTGCACATGACTATTACCTGCATAATGAATAATATATATTTGCTTACCCATCTATTAAAACACACGTGAGAGTGGAGTCTCTGTCCAGTCCGAGGTTTTCACGGTGCTCTCTCCATTTCGGAAACGCCACACCGAAATTTGTTCTCACTTTATTTCGTTGACTGTTCCAATATCTTTTTGCCTCGGTATGTATACATCTACATTTTTTGGGAATGTGGAGAATGTAATCATGATCCATGATATGGAAATGCACAATAAATAACTGCCACTTCCGCATTTGTCCACGCATGTTGCCGTAGTAGAAGATAGTGTGAATATTGCGTCATTGATAGGCGACAAGGAACAGGGACGGTTCATTATTTAAATCTGGAATTTTTTTGAATTTACAAATCCTACAGAACTTTTGAAATAATGTAAGTACACAACTGCATGAAATATATAACACTGTGCAAGTGATTTTTGTATATTTTTTAACAAAAATTCTTACATATTGTGCCTTTTTTTTATACATTAATCACATTTAAACTCATTATTTCCAGCCAGTCTTACCGCTGTCTCCTTTTTCTGAGGGGTTCAGAACAAAGCTCCTCACTTTAATTGTCTGGATGCCTTCAACCTAAATCACAAAATATACCAACATAAACTACACAGTTATTGCACCAACATTTAAAAAAATAAAAAACACAACATACCAAGAAATATATCTCATATAATATATTACTAATATTATGTAAGACATGGCAGGTTTTAGGAGCTCACTTACTACTACACGCAGATTCTTCCTCACTGCATCCTGCCCCTTTAAGGAGGCTGCGACGGCTGTGATCTGTAAAGGGAGCTCTCCTGTTTTAAGAGGGATAATGGTGTATGAAATCAGCTTGGAGGAACCAGCCGGTACCGAAACCTGCTGTCTGTGCTGTCCAGTGAATGCCACACTACACATGTCCTCTGTCTTCTCCAGAATCACCATAACCTGCAAACAGACACAGTGTCTGAGTCAGAACTCAAACTAAAGAGGGCAAGTGATTGTTTTGTGATGTTGTGAAACTGACCTCTAGTTTTGACTTAATATAGTTGTGGACCACAGCTTTGATTTCCACATGTTCATTCCTGGACACTGAGTGAGGCAGCCGTAGATCTATGAAGAAAGACTTTGACGCACGGACGTTATAAGGTTCAGCTACACAGAAACCTGAAAGTTGATCACAAGCCAGGAACATAATCTCATTCTCAGGGACAATAATTTTGACAATTCCTTTTTTAAACTTTTTTAAACCTACAAAAATTATACTGTTGACAATGTTGTTAATATTGTTAAACACTAATTAAACAAAATAATTTTTATTCATATGCTTGACGTAGAATTAAAAGCTAAATAACTATTGATAAAAATCTTTTTAATTCACATGCAGAAATGCTTGACATACAGAATTAAAAGCTAAATTATTCATAATAAAAATCTGTAATTCATATGCAGATAGTCTTGACATGTCACATTAAAACCTAAACTGTCACTCCCCTGGATGGTTTTGTTTGTGTTTTCATTCCTCATGTGACCTAGTTTCTGTCTCTCATTGATTTGTCTCATTATGTTCGTGTGTGTGTCGTTCATTATCCTCATTAGTTACCCTTTAGTTGATTTCTGTTCAGTATTTGATTGTCCAACATCGTCGATGTATGTGTGGTTTGCAGCCCCCTGTGTATGCATTATCTCTCCGTGGATTATTAAAAGACTATTGTGAATACTAATATTCGTGCATTGTTGTCCCTGCACCACACCGTGACAGAAGACCAGACCAGACCAGTTTTTATTTTTATTTTTCGTTATGAATGACCCTGCCAGTGTGACCGACAAGTAATCTCAAAGGACTGGGACAGTGCTGAGGATCGCCTTGGAGGTCTGAAGTCAGACCAGGTGCAAGAGCCGGTAACAGAGCTTGCCATGGTGGAGAAAACCAGTGAGAAGTGAGAAAGCGGAGTGGAGCTCCACCCACTGCACCATGGCTGAGAGTGAGCTGATAAAACTTCTGGGGCTGCTAGATATGGAAAAGGATCTGACAGTCTGGGAAACTGAACTAGAATTCAATCTTGCCCCTTTTCCCCCCTCCTTCGTTTCCACTGGTCCCGTCTAGCCCTCCTTCATCTTCATTGGTCCCATCCAGCCCTCCTTCGTCTCCACTGGTTTCGTCCAGCCCAAAAGGCGTTCCTGATCCTCCAGTGCCCACTCCTCAAGAGCGACCTCCTGTGCCTGCGCCTCGTAGTTCTTTTTCGTCTTATTTCCTGGTTTTCCTTTTATGGTCTTTTTTCTGTTGTTTAGTTTGATTGCCTTATGATTGTTCTGGCCAAATTCCCACTGGCCCTTGTCTATCGTGGCATCCCAATAATCCCCATCCATTGATTGGCTGTATCTCTCTCTCCTCTCCACCTGTAGCTGGTGTATGGTGAGCGCACTGGCGCCGTTGTCCTGTGGCTGCCGTTGCATCATCCAGGTGGATGCTGCACACTGGTGGTGGTTGAGGAGAGACCCCCCCGGGGCCTGTGTTTGTTAATTATCAGAATCAGAAAGTGCTTCATTGCCAAGTATGTTTGCACATACAAGGGATTTTAATTTGTTTTAGTGTCACAGCTTCCAGTACACAGAGACAACAACAACAACACAGAGATAAAAATAAATAAATAAATTTAAAAAACAATAATAAATTGTCATTGCAGTCGTTGGTGTAGAGGGAGAACAGCAGTGGTGATAGGACACATTCCTGAGGGGCACCAGTGCTGGTGGTGCAGCTGTTGGATGTGAATTTACCAGTTCTCAGTAGCTGTTGCCTATCTGTCAGAAGGTTTGTGATCCACTGACAGAAAGAGCAAGGGACAGAGAGCTGAGTTATCTTTGTCTGCAGGAGTGTTGGGATGATAGTGTTGAAAGTGGAGCTGAAGTTCACAAACAGGATCCTCACATATGTCCCTGGTCTGTTCAGATGTTGCAGGATGTAATACAGACCCATGTTGACTGCATCATCCACAGACTGTTTGCATGGTTAGCAAACTGCAGGGGGTCCAGTAACGGGTCCAGTGATGTCCTTCAGATAATTCAACACCAACCCCTCAAAAGAGTTAATGTCCATAAATGTTAGAGCCACCGGTCTGTAGTCATTGAGTCCTTTGGGACGGGGATGACAGGGAAGCATTTGAAGCAGGCAAGGACTTTGCACAGCTCCAGTGATCTGTTGAATATCTGTGTGAAGATGGGGGCCAGCTGTTCAGCACAGCATGGAGTCACACCGTCTGGGCCTGGTGCCTTTCTTCTTTCGTTCTTCCTGAAGACCTGGCACACATCATTTTCACTGAACTGAAGGGCAGGTGTGGGGGAAGGGAGGGGGTTGCTAGAGGTGTTAATGGTTGTGTGGAGAGATGTTTTGAGTAGGTGGGGGGTGTTGGACTGGGAGTTTCAAATCTACAGTAAAACTCATTCAGGTCTTCGGTAAGTTCTTGCCTCAGTTCTGGGGGATGTCTTGTAGCTTGTGATGGCTTTCAGACCTTTCCACACTGAAGCTGGGTCATTGGAAGTGAACTCATCTTCTCTGTCCCCTTTCCTGTATGTGTCCTTTTTGGCCTGACAAAGATGTCTGAGTTTTACTGTGAACTATGGCTTGTTATTGAATGTTAAATGAGTCATGGAAGGGAAGCATAAATCCTCACAGAAACTGATATATGAAATTACAGTCTCTGTGAGCTCATTCAGATCAGTAAGGATGTAACAGAACTCCTGCGGTGAGTAGAATGGCTTACAGTTAATGAATAGCACTTCTAGATCTGGACAGCACATTTCTTTAATACTATAATGTCTGTAAAGCACCTTTCGTTGATGTAGAAGCATGTCCCACCGCCGCGTGATTTTCCCATTGCTTCAGTGTTGCAGTCCTCTCTAAACAGCACTGCTTCTCCACTAACTACAACATTCAGCAAAATGTCTGAATAAACAAAATCTGGTAAAAGACCATGTGGCAAATGCAAAATGTTCCGCAGTTCACCCCTGGTAAAACTGATTGTGTTTTACAAAAAAAAAAAAAAAAACATGAAAAGCTAACAAAAATACTACAAAAACTGGAGAGCAAAACACAGGGAATATAATCTAAATATTAGATTAATTAATATTAAAGACTATTTGAAGCTATTTCATGCCTCCTGCACAGGCACGTGCACACATAGGGCCTTTATCTAATTACACTCGGAAGTGCCCTTTTTTTGGGGAGTTTTTTTTTTAATAAATCAATGCTATTGGTAACCCTTTACGTCTGTTTGTCTTTTTAACAAATATTTAACCAATTAAAGGCATTTAAAAGCGTATCTCTTAGAATCACTCAAACTGTCAGTCAAACTTCACAACTCCGCCCCCTGAGTGCCGCGAACTTACGTTTCAGCACATCAGTCAGAGTCATAGAGCAGAAGCAGATGAACGTCTTCGTCTTGTAACAGTAAAATATCTTGAATAAGTGCAACGTTGTCTTTATGAAATAAACACTAGTATGTCTATAAAGGTTCATATAATGCAT
The DNA here is from genome assembly GCA_032359235.1 of Enteromius mattozi. Classification (NCBI taxonomy): domain Eukaryota; kingdom Metazoa; phylum Chordata; class Actinopteri; order Cypriniformes; family Cyprinidae; genus Enteromius; species Enteromius mattozi. The sequence continues at coordinate 1,001 of JAUMHE010023837.1, read as the reverse complement.
CACCACACCTGTCATGAATGAGACGGGAGGCGTGCGGATCCATGTGCAGACTACTTTATTTACAATACTCAGGGTTGGAATAAGCAGGGTCGATTACCGGCAAACAGGAACATCAAAGGCAAAGACAAGAGAAAAATCCAGGTGCGTAGCGGTGGTCAGGCGATCGGCAAACGTAATCCAAAAGGGCAGAGATGAGAGCAAGAGTCCGGGGACAGGATACACAGGAAAACACGGGGAACACAAATGGCTTTACAAAGAGTTTACACACGCAATGAAGAGCAGAGTGCAACACACAAATCAGTCTATAAATACAAGTCCAAATGAGACAAGGGGGCGGAGAAACTAATGGGTAGCCATAGCGACAGACAAGGTGGGTGGAGACAACTGTTCATAATAAAAGTGCTGGGGATGATAACGGGAAACACACAATGAATTACATATGAAGCTGGAGTGCCATCTAGTGAATCTTGATGGCACTTCCAGCTGACCTGTTACAACACCGATGTGATGTTGATGTAATGTGATGTCGTCATTTTAATGATGGACAAATTGCACACATTCGCTGGTCAAAAACCCGCGGTGTAACTGCATTTGAGTTTGACACAAAGCAACGGAGTGATCTTTGTCAGCTAGGTAAAATATATTATAAGAAATTTCTATTTTGATTTTATGGCTATCTGCTGAATGTGCTGATGCATGTAAATTAAATTATGTAATTTATTAACATTTCATCATATTATATAGCCTATGGTCACACAGCATGGTAGGTTGCTATTATATTACGCATGTGTTTGCTGACTAGATTTAAAAAAAAAAAAATCTAGTATTGTATACTCCCCGCTCATCTTCACATGTATAAACACAGAAAAACATGGTTTACTACTGTAATAATGTTGTATTAAATAAAAAAAAAAATACACAATGAGAATGAGAATCATCAGGTCACTGTGCATTCTATATATTTTATCATGCAGAATGTAATCTGCATGTATGCAAAGCAA
>JAUMHE010023836.1:0-13438 GCA_032359235.1 Enteromius mattozi | reverse complement strand
TCAGTACATTACAGAAAATAATGAACTTTATCACAATATGCTAATTTTTTGAAAAGGACCTGTATATATATATATAAGCTATAAGAATGACAGTAAAGTTTTCAAAATGTGAAATCTTTATTCTTGTAAATAAATACAACATCATATTATTTGAAGGTTTGTTTAGTCTGTGTTCCTATAAAACATGTTTCACCATGTTAACTATGTTTGCATTTGATTTACAGTGTTATTAGTCATCTGGTATCAAACTCAGTCCATTCACTTTGATGTATTTGAAAATTGATTTCTGTTTATTGAAAAGAAGCTTGTAATACATTAAAGTCCCAGTACAGAAAAGTAAAAACATTTGTATTTTATTTCTGGAAATGTATTTTATTTTTATTTTATTCAAGGGGACCAATGAGTGGAGGATGTATAGATTGCCAGGTTCATGTTTTCTTCAGGAGGCACTGAACAAGGGGAAAAGTGTCCTTAATTAAAGGTGAAGAGATAAGGTATGGTGACACTGTTTTAGTTATCTTGTCACCACTGCTGTTTATGAATTAATCTAAGTAGATTTTAATGATGTATATAAAGCTGCAGTCCATAACTTTTTTGTATTCAAAATGTACAAAATTTATATAATAATAATGTACATCATGCATCCATTTTCCAAACTGTGTTTTTGGCTTGTCCTGAATCACTGCGGTACACCTATAATAAGTGTTTATATTCAGACTATTTATTGGTTCGGGCAGGTAGCACTGGGGAGTAGCTCGGTACCAGTATGATTCGCCAAAAATATACACAGAGAAGTAGCTCTGGCTACAATGTTCTTCTGCAAGACACATGCAGCTCTGTTTCATGTTTACAATAACTTAACTAAATTGAGGCCATTTGTTTTATAATTTTATTACTGTCTTTTTTTTTGTAAATACAATTCAGTTTGAAATCAAATTTGAAATCATTACTTCTTGTGCTGTAAGACAAAGTTACCCTATTTTAAAGATACAAATATACAGAATAAGCAAATGTAATGTTAATTGATGTATATATAAATAAAAACCTTTATGAAGATCTGTTAATCATATAAAGTGAACATGTCTTTTTAGAAGACTTAAACCACTCAAAGCTTAAACTAATGATTGCCTTAAAAAACTGAATGGACGACAAATATTGAGATATTAAAATACCTATATGGCAGTGTACATTATGAAGTACTTTTTCCAGTGGTACTGAAAATGATTAAGCTTGCATGAAATCAGAAATGACCCTACTTTTTTACTGCACTACTTACTTTTTTAGTGCACGTTAATGCACATTTGTAATTCTTGTTATGAACAGTTAAACTGTGCAAGTCAATACACTGGAAAAAACAAACAAATAAAACAAACAAACAAAAACGTTGCTTTCTGAATCGCTGTCTGGCCATCTGGTATTTCAGTATAAAGATTATAATTTTTTAGTATTATATGACATTGCGGATGTATATATTGTATATATTAGCACAGTTTAGTGTTCAGATATTCTTAACCACTACTATCCAACCGTGCACTAAAACATAAGTCAGTAAGGTTTTTAAAGCTGTATATATGAAAACCTTTTTTTTTTTTTTTTAAGTAACTAGTAACTAGTACTCAGAGTACTTTTTGAGAAGAGTAATTTGTACTTTTACTTACAGTAAGTACTGTTTTGACACCAGTACTTTTGCTTGTAATTGAGTATTATTTCAGCAATGTAACAGTAGTTGTAACTGAGTACAAATTTTAAGTACTCTTTCCACCACTGTTTGTAACAACCCTTAGTGCCCTTTTTGGTTTGGGTCACTGCCCCTCAAAATGTCTGTGCACGGCCCTGATATCAGGTCAGGTTGGGAAATGATCTGATGTCTGATGCCTGTGGCCCAATCTGTGTGCCCTTCCTGCACTCTGGAAATGACAGTTCAGCTGTCCTGCCTGATATTTTGATCTTTTATTTTATTTGACAGGGAAAGTTGTGCACAAACAGAAACACACAAGCACATACACGTCTGGTCAGCTATTCCTTACTCTCCATCTGCCTACACCAACCCTGCACCTAAACCTACCCCTTACAGGAAAATTTCTGCATTTTTACTTTCTCAAAGAAACTCATTCTGTAAGACTTATAAACTTTTGTACCCATGGGGACCTCAATTTAGGTCCTCATCATGACACGAGTCCCCATGAGTGTACTCAGGTTTAAGACCCCTCAAGTATACATAAAACAAACCACACACACACACATGTGCCTCATAGTTTTTTTGATTCTGCAATATTGCTTTCACAGTTCACAAGGAAAGATCATGTTTATGGAAGCTTTTAACTGGGCTGTGTCTACTAGTAGTCATGTGTTTTCTGGTAAGTTCAAGAAGATATATATTTATAGTCTGCTGCTAATGGTACTTGTGTGACCATTCTTGGTAAAGCCTATATACAAGACCAAAATGTTTGTTTATCAGAGATCTTTTACAATCTGCAAGCGCTAATGTTTCTGTTCTCTAGAAATATAATGTTTAAAAAAATACATGCAGGTCTTTAAAGGATCAGATGAGAATGTTAGTTCAGTTTTCTTCAAACAAGCATGACAATAACCATCTGTATATTTGTAGGTTTTATTGTCTTATATGGAAAACGAAAGAGAGAAACACCATCCACCCAGCTTTTTGTCTGTGCACTTAGTAGAACACCATAACACTTCAAACTTCAGCTCTCCTGCAGGAATCAATTTTCAGACACAAATAAGCTCTTTTTACTCTGAACTTGGAATCAGTTTAGATGACTACTCCAGGTTACAGCAGGCTGTTTACTGGGCAGAGCCTGACAGATCAATCACAAGTGTGTCCATGAGTACTAGTCCAGATCACACCACATTCATCATAAAGAACCTGAAAGAGAGCTACCAAATTGGTGAGGAGCTTTTTGTTATGGTGCACGCGAAGAACTTTGATAATAAATTCAAGAGTTATGGAGGTGACTTTTTTCAAGCCAAGCTGTTCTGGTCTAAAACAAAGGTCAGTGATTGTACACATTATTTTACTGGAACTACTTAGCTTTTTTTATTTAAGCTCTGAGAAAGAGTTGTAGTGAGAATGTTTCTCTGTCACAGGCCAGTGTGTTTGGGGAGGTGGTGGATCTGCTCAACGGCTCCTACTCTGTGCGTTTCCTCCTGCCGTGGGTCGGTGAGGCTCAGGTAGCTGTGCGTCTAATTCACTCCAGTGAAGCTGTGCAGGTACTGAAGCGTCACAGAGATACTGACTCTGATAGAGTGTACTTTAATGGATATTATGAGGGACCAGGACCAGGCAAGACCAGTGAAATCGTTATCTGTAATGTAAAGTGGGAAATGAATGGACTAGAGAGTATGGGAACTGGAGACTGTTGCTGTGAATACAACGATCCCCGCACCAGAGAAACATGGCGCTGCCGGAGACCCAAATCACTGCCATGCAGTGCTCTTGTGTACCACTCCATGGGTGGTTATAGAAACAGTTTGACTAATGAAGAGAAGATGCTTATGTGAGATTAAAGGATTCTTGATTGAATTTATACTTGATTTATTCAATGCATTTCTGGAAGGCAGTATGACTGACAAACATGTTTTCTTTGGCAGGACGCAAACTAACAAAGTTATCAATGGAGATAAGAGCATCATCAAAATTTTAAGTTCCCATGGAAATGAAATTATTGGTACGTTGGTCAAGAATTTAACCAGAAAAATAGTACAGTACAGAAATGTTGGGAAATGTGTTGCATAAAAAAGAGCAACTAATTCCACGGTCAAAAGTCATACTTTTTTTTTCTAACATACCTTACAGTCTCAATTTACTCACTTTCCAGATGTAACAGAGAAATGTCGTCCTGGTTTACACACTCCAGTTCCAGCCGGCTTTTACCTGAATGATGTGTGGACATCTTTTGTCTGTAGCACCCGACATTTTACAACCCAAACGACTACAGAGTGCCTGAAAAACAAACACATCTACATGATGGGAGACTCCACTGTGAGACAGTGGTTTGAGTTCTTTGTGAAAGAAGTACCAAGTGAGATAGGCTGCTTATTGGGCTTCCAGCTCTCATAAATTCAGAAGTTAACTGTTTTTGTAGCCTTGAACAATATAACCAGTCACAGATCTGTTTGATTTCATGAACACAATGGCCAATCAGAGGCATTCAACTGCCTGTGTGTGTGTGTTTAATAACAAAAGAACCCCAACAATCACACCCCACCCTATGTGGAAACTCTATGTTTACTCTAAGTTGGCGGCCCTGCATATCATGTATACTGTAATTTTGGGATCATATTTATTGGTCATTTACTGTTTTTCAGGCCTGAAGCAGATGAACCTGCATGTCCAGTATCAGTCAGGGCCGCTTCTAGCAGTGGATGTGGAGAACAACATTGACTTACACTGGAGGGCTCACGGTGTTCCTCTGCGCACTCGAAAAACAGCAATTGCTGATCTGCACTACATAAGTAATGAGATCAATGACCTGGCAGGAGGACCCCACACTGTGATTATGTTCAATCTGGGGCCTCATTTCACCACGTACCCTCGGGATTTCTTCAGCCATAGAGTGTTGAGGATCCGCAAAGCTATTCTAGCATTGTTGCAGCGGGCGCCTGACACTACCGTTATAATCAAGACTGTCAACACTGGCTATAAGGTAAGCTTATACAGTATCATGTGTTCACATTCAAGGAGGCCATAATGATGGCAAGTTTAGTGTTGATGTTGGGTTTCTCTGTCTTTATAATAGGATATTTTTGGCAGTGACTGGTATTCTCTACAGTTGGACAGAATCCTGCGATGGGCTTTTCAGGATGTTGGTGTTTATATTCTGGATGTGTGGCAAATGACGGCCTGTCACTACAGCAATGAAGATATCCATCCAGGCCCTATCGTCATTAAAAATGAGATTGACATTTTACTATCTTTTATTTGCCCTGAATAAATTAAAATTATATATATGAGTTCATATATTCTGCTACAGTAGTCAACATTTGAAGTGGATCAAAAAAGTTTATCAAAATTATCCTAAGACAAGAACAAATTTTGGTTTTAGGTTTTAGGACAACTTTGATGAAAGGTTTTCATCCACTTCAAATATTGACTACTGTGTACTATAAAAAAAATATACTAGTTTTCTAGTTCAGTAACTGTACTTAGTAGCTCACGTGATACAGCGTTGCCCAGTGGTGAAAAGCTGTGGTTTGAATCCCGTGTAAAACATTTGACAAGACAGCTCAAATCAGCGTAAGGTTAAAATAGCACGGCTGTGTCAGCGAATACATTTTCATTGTGTCTATTTGCACTAAGTGCAAATAGTCCGCCTTGTTGGCAGTGGCTATTTATACTAGCTCCACCCACCAACATATGATTGGGATAGTAATCAATACAAAATATAGTCATTTCACATCAGCTCCAATGGTACAGATGATAAAGAGTATGGTGGTCTTATTTTGACGCAATCGACCCGGGTGCGATTCCGCCTTTTGACAATTTTTTCCCCCCTTTTTAAATGTCAGATCACATCAAAAAAGCATTTATTTTCAATAAAAGGATATAATTTTAAACAAAATAAAGTACTGGGTAGGGTTAGGGAGGGCTTTATTGTCCCGATAAGGGTGACAACCATGGCATCTATTCAATAATTTGAATTAAAATGAACATTTACACTCAGTAAGTTGCATTCTGGTTTATAACGTACTTCATTATTGAGGTGCAGATAATTGCCACTTGCAATAAGTAGTATAAATAGCAGAAGATGCTATTTATACTAGCAGAAAAAATGCTATTTCCATTTAGTGTAAACAGCATCTAGGCTAAGAAAATATGCTCTTTTCACTATTTGCAAATATCTACTGCCAAATATTTTTACATTACTTTTTCATTTGTTAGCACTATCGGTAGGTTTAGGTTTGGGTTTGGTTTAGGGGATATTTTAGAGAATTAATCTTTAGCGACACTCACTGGATATTTGAATTCTAAATGGCCGGAGAACATACCTCAAGCAGCATTATAAAAAGGTACCATTCTAAAACAAACACGCCACGATTACGTACTGTATTAAACGTGTGTTCTAGCGCCACGCTCTGGACATTTCACTTTAAAACTAGGCGAAAAGTGTAGTAAGGTACATGGGGTTATGCAGTCACGTATTCCCAATGAGCCTGGGTTGATATATCCAGATCACATGCAAAATCTGTGGACCAGGAGTGTTGAAGGTCTCTTAATAAACCAGCAGTGAAATAAAAAAAATTATACAGTTGCAGTAAAAAGTTGGAATTGTGCCAGAGCTCTCCCCTCTTAATCCTATCTGCTTTGTAAAATATAAGATTTCACAGGGATTTGATTCTGCGTGGAGTGTGGAGTATCTTGGTAATGCTGGTGGATAGTTGCCATTATTTTGAAGTTACGTAAATCAGTACTGTGATGTAAAACTAACCTATAGGCCTTCAGGGGTTATCATGTCCCCTAAAAGCAGATCCATGGGTTTTTGTAACCAAAATATTTCTAGTTTTAAAATTATAACTTCTATTTTTCTTCCCTGCAAGAACACTTTTTGGCTGACTTCTGACTCTACATATGACGTATGATGTACGTTGCATTATATGCTTAGTCATAGGTCAGCTAAGAAGCCAAAACTCTGTGCTATATATCCGATTTACGGAGCTTCAAAATAATGGTCACTATCCACCAACATTAGCAAGCTTGGAGAAGCCAGGATGAATTTTTAAACTCAGACTGTGTTGGTTTGAAAGAAGAAAGTCATATACACCTAGGATGGCTTGGGGTTTATTTTTGGGTGTACTATTCCTTTAAAGTGTGGAGGGGAAATTCTTGCTGCTTACATGTCATAAGCGCTGCACACAAGCGTTTGTTATCATCCGGCATTTGTTGATGTTACAGTCCGCTGTAGACTGTTGTTGCATCACTCATTATGTTCTTTTGCGGTTGTAAAACATTGGCCAGGGCCAGTGTGAAAACAATTCTGTGTGACATCTATTCTTCCCTCTGGCCAGACTTGGCCTATGGGCTGCAAATTTAATAGCCCGGACATAGAGTCTCTTCAACCCGCAGACATGAAAAACATCCTGCGGATTTGGCAACACTGCTTCAGTTCCTTAAACAGACCTAAAGGGTGATTAATAGCATTAATTTATTGAAGGGAAAAAAACCAACATAAAAACACACCACCACCAAAAAAAGGGCACTTCTGAGTGTATAGAAAAAGGGCATGTGTTTACCTGTCACGCCCCTGATCTGTTTTGTTGTTGTTTTCATTCGCCATGTGCTCTGTCTGTGTGTGACCAAGTATTGATAATTGTGTAATTATGTTCAGGTGTGTCTTGCTCGTTTACTGTCATTGCCTTCCCTTTATAAGTTTTCATTAGTTCAGTATGTGTTGTCTGGTATTAAGGTTACTTTTGTGTGCTTACCCTGCCTGTCCCTTTGCCTTGTTGGAATATTAAAGGATTGTTATTCTCGTCATTCTGAACCTGCCTGCGTGCCTTTCTACACCCACCGTGACAATACCAGCACATGATTTCTTTTTCTTACATGGAAGAAACAGGTTTCCACGTTACTCTAAAACTCTAAAACATAAAGTGGACAATAAGATGCCTGATGAATGAGAACATACGAAATAAATATACAGTGTATTTTCTTTTATTATTACAGTACATTCATTCAATACCATCTTTAAGAAAACTAGTTGCCCAATAAATATTTGTTTCCATTACCATTTACAACATATTTGACTGGTATTATTTATTTGCATTTACATGTACATTTAGTAAAACAAATGTGTTTGTTTGTTTTAGATTTAGGATTAAGTATTTGCGAATTTCTAGAGAACCTCTGCAGAATTTCTAGGGGTTGTGCTGACTTCGATAACGGAAAACATCACACTTGGCCGCATTTTATCTTGCTGATGTACTCCATGCAGCTCAGGCCTCTGCTGTAAGATGTTTTTCTTTTATTTTCCTGAGACCTAGCATGTTGCAGAGTTTTAGTTCCCTGAATTACAGAAACATCAGTTACAATGACATTTTTGTACCTACCACTACGATAACAGCTGCTTATATGTGAGCAGTTGTTGCATGCGTGTATGTTTTGTGATTTAGCCCACACAGCAAGCCCGACTATTTATTAAAGTGCAATATTTATTAAATCATATTATGAAATATTTATAATTATATAATTCTTAAAAATTATTTTATTAATTATTTTGTATGTGCAGACAGGGTCTTCAATAAGTTAAACTGGCTATATATATAGACAAGGACCAGTAAACGTAAAAAAAGAAAAAACAACAACCATGGTTTGGTCAATTATTTGAATATATCTGAAAATATTAATCAAAATCAAGACACTGAAATTTAATAATTGCCAGTTGCATAAAGACAAAGCTCTATTTTAAGAACTATGTAGTTGGAGTGGTAATCAGTATTTTAATCTTTTCAATTCAAATTAGACTAACCTCCCTTTTAAAATAACTGACTTCTAGGAAGAAGGATGAGTGGTTACATATGCAATATCATGAAGCAATATTTCCGTGCAGATCTTGCTCAATTTACAGATCCATATCACTTGTTTGCAGCAACTGTTTCACTATCTATGTGAAACACACTTTCTTTCTCCTGCTCTCTTTACACACACACATAGAAGTGGTGAAGCTACAGATGGATTGGCTGGGCCTACCCACTTTCAACTGTAGCCCACCCCACCCAATGAGAATCTGCTAATTTTCCCAATGGATGTAATTTATTTAATAATAATAATAAATGTCTTATTTCACTATAGCTTTAAAAATTAACTAGTGTTTGATATAAAATATATTAAACAAATTTTTATGGTCACTTAACCCTTTGCTGGGAGCTTGATTAACAGGTGATCTGACCAATCACAACATTGAATCTGCCGTTTTTGTCCAACAAACAAATCAGGCTGAGTAATCCTTACATTGTAAACATTATTAGGATAAATGCCTCTAAATAAATGTCTTGAGGCAGTGGCATGGTCAAGTGGAATATTATTAAAAAATAATACACATCCAATTTGTATCACTCATAGTCCTGTCCTGATGTGCAAATATTTCCTTCATCTGATACAGTATTCATTCTTCAGGTCATTCTCATTTGAATGTCTACTGAGGAAAACTATATCTTGCTATAAAAATTTTTTTCTTTTGCATTTGTTGGCCTGAAACGTACTGTTAAAAGTACTTGTTTAAGTCCCTTTCAATAGAAAAGTCCCAACTGAATTTGGCTGAATGTGAATAAACGTCAATTTCAACAAGACTGCATTTGCTTAAAGCATTGTAAGCCATTGCCACTAATGTGCACTAATGTTTGGAATCAGTTTAGATGCCTACACCAGCAATCACAAGTGTGTCCATGAGTACTAGTCCAGATCACACCACATTCATCATGAAAAAACATGAAAGAGAGCTACCGAATTGTTGAGGAGATTTTTGTTAGGATGTATGCAAAGGACTTTAACAATAAATCCAAGAGTTATGGAGGCGACTTTTTTCAAGCCAAGCTGTTCTGGTCTAAAACTAGTGAAAAAGTGATTATCGGCAGCCCGACACAAATACTTACAGTATTGTTACCGTATGTTAATTTACAGTACAATGATGACTTTATTGTGTTTTTATTTACAGTATTATCGTATTTTATTTTACAGTATCAGTACTATAGAGTTTATTTTCAATAAATTTAAACATTTTTACCTGTAAAAAAAACAACCCAAATGTGGTATAGCACTGTAAACCATTATTTTTACCACCACGGCCCCCCCAAAAATCCCAATAACTCATGAGCTTGGCATCACCACAGTCGTCTGGGGACTTTGTTTCATGGCAAAACATACACATACTGAAAAGCAAAAGAATTAGCAAGTACATACCAGTCGAAAATTTTTGAACAGTATTTTTCAATTGCTTCTGCTAACCAAGCCTGGATTCGTTTGATCCAGAATACAGCAAAAGCAGTAATATTGTGATATATCTTTACGATTTTAACATAACTGTTTTATGTTTGAATATGTTTTCAAATGTAATTTATTCCTCTGACTTCAAAGCTGAATTTTCAACATTGTTACTCAGTCTTCAGTGTTGCATAATCCTTAAGAAATCTAATATAAATATTTCTTTATATTATAAATAGTTTTTTTCAGGATTCTTTGATGAATAGAAGGATCCAAAGATCAGCAGTTATCTGAAATAAAAAGTTTTTGTAACATTTATATGCTATACCATTCAAAAGTTTGGAGTCAGAATTTTTTTGGGGAAAGAAATTATAGAAATTAGTACTTTTATTTAGCAAGGATCATCATAAATCAGGGGTGGGGAACGTCGGTCCTGCAGAGTTCAGCTCCTACCCTAATTAAACCTGTCTAGCTTCCAAGTAACAAAATCAGCATATTAGAATGATTTCTGAAGGATCATGTGACACTGAAGACTGGATTAATGATACTAAAATTATGGCTTTGATCACAAGAATAAATTACACTATTGAAATAAAAAAACAGTTGTTAAATAGTAAAAATATTTCAACAATGTACTTTTTGCTTGTATTGTATTGTAAAATTGTATTTTTGATGTACTTTGGAACAAATAAATGCAGTTTTGTTTTTGAGCAGAAGAGATGTCTTTTAAAGACATAATAATCTAAAAACTTTTCACAGGAAGTGTAAATAAAATACAATAAATATGAGTTTGTGGTGTGGTTACATTTTAGTAATTATGACAGTCAAAGTAGACGAGGTCTCCGATGAGAAACAGCAAGATGGGATTCAGGCTGCAACATCCTTCCAGAATTCCGGCTAATCTATGACTTTCAATGCATTTCGAGCCACAAGGGTTGACTAAATAGGGTGACCATACGTGCCATTTTCCCCGGACGCGTCCTGGCAAGGATTTCAATAAGGATATAGTTTTGGCTCGGTTTGCGCATGCGGACCGATCGGTATGACATCAGTTCCTTTTGTTTCCAAAACACTCTTGATGTACAAATCAAAGCAATATAGAGATCCTGGCCAGGACGCGTCCGGGGAAAATGGCACGTATGGTCACCCTAGACTAAATGAACCTGCAAGCACAAGCAAAAAAACCCCATTATTTTTCAGAGCAGTGTTTACAGAATTTCTCTCACTTGTTGCTGCTGTATGCACTTTTGATGTTAATAAAAATGTTACATATTACATCTGAACGCACCTACAATAATGGGTTTGATTCCTGGGGCAGTTCTACGGTTAGTGAATAGCCCAGAGACATTAATGCATGTATCAGAGTACACGGCATACACTACAAACAAAATAGGCTACGCTGAAATGATACACTGGCTTATTTTTAAGAGACAAGAATTATTAATCATAATAAGCACTTGGCATAAATGGCATAAATCATTTTATGAAATTAATGTTTTAAACATAAATATAGAAATATCACTTATTTTAATATTAACTATTAATATTATTAGCTTCTTGTTTATTGAATATTGTTGGCCCGCCACAGACCATAAATGCTAACCGATCTGTTCATATAGACCTAAATGTTCTAAATGCACACGTGTGTGAGTAAGCTCTGTGCATATAATAGGCCTAATATGATTAAGAATCTATATTTGATTATTAAGAATCTATATATTTAACAATTTATCTAATTTTGATATTATGAATTTATAGGCTACAGTAAGTTAAAGATACCCGTAGGAGCTGCATTTTGCTGTTTAAGTGCTGGTTTAATAGAAGTTTAATGCACATGAAAACTCAAATCTTGATGCACACAAGACATTGTAATAACATTTGGGGCCTCAGCCTCCTTAGACCACCCCTAGCACTGCACCAAGGAAATTAATAACTAGACTCCCAGGGCAGGGCCGGCCCAAGCCTTCAGGGGGCCCTAAGCAGGATTTTATTTGGGGGCCCCTCTGTTCCACCAATATGACTAATTATTGTCAATCCTTTATTATTCGCACACTATAAATCTAACACACCCAAAATAAATTTTATTTTTTTGTAGCTGTGTTGCTTACATCATACCAATGTTTTTACCCTTTCTATGATCTTTAATTGTAACAGTAGCAAACCCACAGGAGTAGTCGGGTGTTAATTTGCACTTTAACATTCAAAGTCTTGCAGTACCAGTTGGCATACTTAATGTGGTGTACTGAAAAGTGGCAAAATAAACTAGTAGACAATGCTCTTACTGTAAACACTTTAACCACTTTAATTTATTTATTTATTTGCAACATGTAAAAAGTGCAATGCAATCAACTACAAATAAAATAAATAATAAAATATACGGCTAACGTTAACCACTTTAATTACTTTTGGTCAGAAAATTTTGCAACATGTAAAAAGTGCAATACAATCAACTACAAATAAAATAAATAATATAATAAATAATAAAATATAAAGCTAAATGGCAAAGAACTACAGATTAGTCAAATACAAACAGGATGTTTTTATATGAAAAGACAAACTAACCTTACCTTTACATTCCACCTCAATATTCCACTTTCCTTAGAATTTGTGTTTCCTTGCTTTTCTGGAGGCAAAGTCATTTATGATATCATTATAAGATATCTGATGGGCAATTTTGAATTTTTAGTGAATGTGAAGTTTTCCTTTATAGGCAATGGTCCTCTACTTACAAGATCAGTCCTTTCAGAGTCAGACATGATAGATGACCACTCAGCTGGGTCAACTGGAGGAGCTGCTGATCCATTGTGTAGGCTGGAAGTAGCTGAGGAGTAGATGTGACATCGATCCCAATGGCCACAGAACTAGAATGACCTATATGGAAATTAAATAAAAAATTATATTTAGAAATATTAATCACAGGACATTCTACAGTAAACTGAGCAAACACACAGTGCTACTAACTTACCTGCCACCTCCACTGAGGTTAAAACAGACCTGGAAGGAACTGTATAGGATCAGTGGATTAAGGTACTGGTGAGTGCTCCTCACCTGCAGAGGATGTACCTTATTAAAGATAAAAATAATTATTATTATTATAAAAATAGAACAATATAAAATACATGTAGCCATGTTAGATTTCATACTGAAAGGTGATGCTGTCTGCCAAAAACAAACAAATGAACAACAACAAAGGTATAAGCAAATTGATCTAGGATTGTTTTAAACTCACATGGAATATCATCCTCAGCTGTAGCACTGGTACTTGAGGCAGATGGCATTAGTTGTGCCCCACCTCCAAAATATTTCAACAGTGCTCCTAAAAAGTTTCATAAGACTATAGTTGAATAAACAGAATGTTATTTCAACAGAAAAGCTATTTCAACGACAATAACAACAAACAACAGTTATTTTAACATCAACCTATATTGCACCGCAGCAAGCCATCTGTACACCTAAAACATTAAGACATAATGATATAATAACACAGACCCCAAACGTAGGCCA
>JAUMHE010023834.1:0-13457 GCA_032359235.1 Enteromius mattozi | reverse complement strand
CTGTCCAGCTTCCTCCCCCGCCAACGGATCCAACTCACCACCAGGTGGTGATCAGTTGACAGCTCCGCCCCTCTCTTCACCCGAGTGTCCTAGACATACGGCCGGAAGTCAGATGAAACGACCACAAAGTCGATCATCGACCTCCACGCTAGGGCGTCCTGGCACCACGTGTACTGATGGACACCCTTATGCTCGAACACGGTGTTCGTCACGGACAAACTGTGACTAGCACAGAAGTCCAACAACTCCCCCCCCCCCCCACAGAGACCCCAAGAAGGTGGGGTACTCTGCACTGCCATTCGGCCCGTAGGCACAAACAACAGTGAGAGGCCCTCTCATTCACCGGGTTGAACTCCAACACATGACGGCTAAGCTGGGGCGCTATGAGCAGCCCACACCAGCCTGCCGCCTCTCACCGCGGGCGACTCCAGAGTAGTGGAGAGTCCACCCCTTATCGAAGAGTTGGGTTCCAGAGCCCGAGCTGCACGTGGAGGTGAGCCCGACTATCTCTAGACGGTACCTCTCAACCTCCCGCACTAACTCAGGCTCTTCCCCCCCAGCGAGGTGACATTCCATGTCCCAAGAGTCAGATTCTGTGTCCGAGGATTGGGTCGTTGAGGTCCCCGCCTTCGACCGCCGCACAACCAACAATGCACCGGTCTCTTACGGTCCCTCCTGCAGGTGGTGGGCCCACGGGAGGGTGGCCCCACGTCGCTCTTTCGAGCCCCAACCCCAACCCTGGCTCCAGGGTGGGGCCCCGGCTGCGCCGTGCCGGGCGACGTCACTGTTTCTAATTGTGGTCCTTTCCATAGGTTTTTTTTTTTTTTTTTGGACCGCTCTTTGTCTGGCCTGTCACTGTCACGTCGTCACAGTGCGCTGATCTCAGCGCAGTCACCTGCACCTGCTCTCAGTCACCAATCTACTGATTGGAATCACCTGCAAGCGATCACCAGCACCTGTCAAAAGCCTCACTCACCAGTAGCTCAACAGCTGAGCTCAAGGTAACATACTAACCTGTTTACCTACAGCTTCTCTGTTCCGAAACTTCTGCTTGCTCAAGGATCGCAGCGATTCATCCTTGGAGTAATACCAGCCTGCCAACACAATCACTCACCTGCACCGAGCACCAAAGAACCTTCCCCTATTGTCTTACTTGATTTACTTACCTGTGGAAACGGAGACACATACACAGACTGCGATCAGGAGATCGCATTCAGAGACTGTTACTTATGATTTCAGTTAATTAATAAACCTTGTTTGCTCAACTTACTCGAACTGTTTCCAGTGTCTTCAGTCTAAGCGTTACAGTCACCTAGGTCCTGTTTGCCTTGGGAGACCCTACCAGCGACATATAGCCCCCGACAACATAGCTTCTAGGATCATTCAGGCACTCAAACCCCTCCACCATGGTAAGGTGGCGATCCAAGGAGAGGCCACCCTTTTCCGGCTGAGAACCATGGCCTCAGATTTGGTGACTAAATAATTATAATGCCCTCTACGACTGTTCAAAATGCATTCCTCTCTCACAAACTGTTATACAAGCCGTCATCACATCTCATCTAGAGGTTGGCCAGTTTTTTTTTCAATGGGAATGTCCAAATAGGAATGTTAAATATTATATGTTAAATGTAAGTTCATAGTTTATTTACTAATGTTAGCAGAATAAACTTGATCATTTTAAAATGTACTTGTAAAGGTAAAAGTTGAAATAAACATAATAAGGAACAAGACTTCATTAATTATAGCTTTCATTAATTATAGTGTTATATTAGTTTTTAAATGTTCATATTGTAAAGTGCTACCATTCCATTTAATTTTAACAGTCATGTGTTATGAGCTTCACTGGAGTTCCGCTTCATTATTAAATTTGTTATTCAAACACTTGAAAGGTGGTAAAATACATGCCAGAGTTTTATTTGTGGATTTTTCATATGTTTTTAACACAATTCAACCACATATTTTAGTCAATAAACTCTTAACTTTTGGTATTGATTTCAATAAAATAGGCTGGATTTTGGATTTTCTAACAAATCGAGTTGTCTTTCTAGTCAGTGAGATGCTATCATCTATAGGGTCCCCTCAGAGCTTTCTTTCGTCCTTTCTCCATATTCTCTCTACTGAGGATTGTCGCAGTCAATACAATAATAGGTACATTTTAAAATATACTGATGATTCTGTTATTGTAACGAATGGGACAGCGACGTGTGGATCAATCTGCGAAGCTGTATTTAAAGACATGGTCAAACAACCAGGGTTGGTAGATGGGCAAACAGGTATGTAGTGGGAAAAACACAAGAAAAATCGAGAGGGAGAGCAAGGGTCGGTCGATCAGCATACAGTATCCAAAAGGGACAAAACAGAGGCAAAAAAACCAACACAAAGCAAGGATCGGTACACGGGAAATCCACTAGGAAGAAACACTGAACAAGAGAAACGCTTTACAAGAGAAAGCTTAATGCTCGGCGATTGGCTTTACAAAAACACAGAGTTAACAAGGGGGAAGAGCTGATGAAGAACCATAGTGACAAACAAGGGGGCGGAGACACAATGGGAAACAAGTTGTCATGGTGATAAATAAGGACAAGGGGACACAGACATGATGTAGCACATACAACAATTCAAACTAAGAGTCCATACATGACAAAACAGAGGAACACTGACAGAAATCATAACAGTTATAGTCAGCCTTCTTCAAGATCCTGAAGGAGATCATGGTGCTATCGTTGATGATTTTGTTCAATGGTGTGACAGAGCATGCTTACAACTTAATGTGGCAAAAACAAAAGAACTGGTTATCGATTTCAGACATAAGCCCTCTATAACCCAGAGTATTTTATTAAGGGGCAAGAAGTTTTATTCCCACAGCAATCTCCAGGTTAATTTTGGGCAACCGAGGTGGCTAGTTGTATTAGCAGGTTTTTATTATCATTACTTTTTTTAAATTGTATGTGCTGTATTGCTGTATTTTATGATGGTGTGGTATGTGCAGAGTTGTTTCTTTAAAACATTGTTTAAGTATGGTTGTTCTCATTATTTACACTGAACTCTATTGGTTAGCGCTAGAACTTGCAACCATAGTTGCACCCCTGATAAGATCAGACCTCAGGTAATTAGCATAGCCTAGGTAAAGTATCTTTTTGTTTTAGCAAAGTAATATTTTAACATCAAAACATCAGCAAATAGACATTTTAATATAATGTAACATTTTACTTGATGAAAGTCTTCAGCATAAAAGTAACTTTCCTGCCAGCCATGGGTGTGTGTTGTATGTTTTATGTCTTGCTGTAAAACTAATTGTCCTTAGGGCACACACATAAAGTTGAGTGAGTGAGTGAAGCAACAAACTTTGGAAAACACAAAATTCATGTCACTTCCAAAACTTTTGGCCATGGCTGTAAACAAAATCTTTATTTTGGATGTGATTAAATTATATTTAGGGGTGTCGAATGATTCATCACTACAACCAGGATCCATTTGCAGCTTTATTAAATATGTGGTCTTACATACATCGTGGTCAAAGCACAGACAAGGCAAGATACAAGATCCAAGATACAGGCAGCAAGAGTTTAAAGAGCTTTCAGAGCAAAACAAGACTTTGCAAAGGGCATTGTTGTAGGGTAACAAGGTGCAGGTGATCAGTACCAGGTACAGGGCTTATGTAGTGTGAAAAGAACTATATTCAAACTCTGGTGATGGAGCTCTCTGATTTTCTGTTGGTTATAAATCCATGCTTGAAGTGTCCTGCTCTGTGCATTGAGGAGTATCATCTGTCAGAACAAAACTAGGTGTCAGCAGGGTTTCTGCAGGATTTTCAAGCTCAAATTTAAGACTTTAGACCTGCACAAATAAAATGCATTCTATATGAGCTGGTAGGGGAATGTCTGTAGTAAAATAATAAACATAATATAACTTTTAAAAAGCATGTGACAGTTGAGATACAAGTTATCCTTGTCACGTAACAAAGAAGGTAGGATTCAGTTGCAGATAACAAATCCAAAATCCGAAAAAATCCGAAAAGGACAGACCTTAAATTGAGCTGCTAACCAGCAACAGCTGGGACTGGTTAGCTTGCTGCCGCAATCAGCGACACACCTGCTCACACACACAAAACATAGAGGCTGTATCCGAAATCACCCCTATACCCTTATATAGTGCACTATTTGAGGGGACAGCCATTTTAAGTGGTGTCTGAAACCATAGTGGATGTTCTCATGTGCACTCATTCAATGCATCGCAAAAACAAGCCTACAACTGATGTACACTCAAAGGCTAGTGAATCCCCATAATGCAGTGTGAGTGTTGCCCGCCAAATTAATTCCCACGTTTTCATTTACAGATAATGAGTCCATAAAACCTCTAAATGTGCTCACTCCGGAGCAGCTATGAACTGTAATCCACGCTGTGAGTGAAATTTCCTCACCGGTTAATCGACGCGTGACAACACCGGTAATACTAGTATCATGGTGGTGGGGGGTGGTTTGAGTTTTCCCCTCTTTCCCTCACTTTCCTTCACTTTTAAATAGCCTAGTTTAAAAAAAAAAAGACCTTTACTTTCCCTTTTATATTAGAGCCAATTTGAAATCAGTTGCTTGAATTAAATTCAAGCAACAACAAAATACAATGTAGAACATAGAACTTTTATTAACAAAATTAATAAAACACCATGCTATATGCCTAATACAAAATAACAAAAAGCTTACACAAAGTTTAAATAGGTATACAAAACTAAAAATCAGTAAAGAATGAGGAACAAATAATTATGAAATGTATAACTTTTGAGGAGGCACGGACAGCATACAACTTGAAGTAAAATAATAAACAAAATCTGCAAAAAACATGGAACCAAATAAATGATAAACGGATGTTGTTGTTGTTGTTGTTGTTTTAAAGGCAGGGTTAGTGATTTTTCAAAAATGCTTTAGAAAACCGAGTCGGGTAGGGGCGTGTTTGCTTTGGTGATTTCAAATATCAACATTAGCTTCCAGAAATCACTTACCCTGCCTTTAACTTTTATTATCACTTAGATTTATGGCAGAAGTCAACAGGCTTTTCAAAATAAAAATATTTTTTCAAAATATTAACAGGTGCTTTTGCATTACATTTTAAAACTCTTCCGTAATTGTCCTGTCTTTTTCTCCTCACTTTTGTTGTCAGTCAGCTTGCCTTGCTCTCCTCATGTGATAAATGAAATCTGTGCGCAACTGTCGTTGGTCCGATGCTGTCACGTTAATCAGCTGGAGTGCTCTCAAACTCAGTCAGAGGGCACTCCAATCATCACAGTATCTCATACATGGACTCAATTTCCCATCATACATTACCTGTTCATACTTGCACTAACGCACTCACAGCTGTTCCTCATTACCACACCCACACACTCATCACACACACTGCATATAAACCACAGTCACCTTCAGATAATCGCAAAGTCTTGATTTGCCCCGGGTGTCACTACTGAGCGTTCATTTCCCGTGTTTGTTTTCTGGTTTCTTGATCTTGGACTGTTTACTTTGTTTTGTGATTGTTGCCGCCTGCCCCGAACTCTGCCCGTGTACCTCAACCTTGGTTCTGCCTTGTCTTCGTTGTTCTGTTTGCCGTTGTATTGACCCTGCCTGTTGACTCTGAATAAATTACGCATATGGATACGCACGCCTCCGTCTCCATTGTTACAGATGCGCTGCATTGATCAGCTACGTTCAGATTTAATTGTCTGTTTTCTCACCGAGCTAAATTATATTTATTATTATAAAGAAATCTAAACGACGGTGTGGGACAGTGTCATGGTGGGCAAGTGACCTAACCAGCGATAGAAATGAATGAACATACCTGAAACAGTTTTTGCAACATTTGAATTTTCCGGTGTATGCAATCTCATGTAGAACACAGCGCGATGATGCAAGCGAGTTTCTTTTTCATAATAGCATTTTAATAATGAACCATTTCTCGGAGACCCTCACTATTACAACTTGTGCATGCCCGCGCTTCAAAACATGCAACACATGTTTTAAATCCTTGCCTTTGTTATTGGAAAATCGCACTGAGCAATATCAAAATTCATAATTAATCTTTTGTATATCGTCCAGCCATAGGAACTGTGTGTCATTTAGCTGCTAAATGCTTGGTGCCCTGATTCGTTCTGATTAAGAGAAAACGCCAATGAAAATTTGTCAAGTGGTTAATTAATCCTGTCATATGGGTATAAATATTACGCTATTACGATCTTGCTGTCTTGGTTGCAGCCGTTTCCTATCCTCTATTGACAGCCACGATCATGATGTGTCATGAGTTTTTGCTTTCCTCCCGCAGGTCTGTCATTTGCCGAACTCGCAAAGACTTCAGGTGAATCTACATTTGGCAAAACAGGTGAGTCTCTTTATCTGTTTATCAGTGTTTTCCACTTCACAAGTCTGATTCATTAGACTGAAGCAGCTCAAGGTCCATTTATTTGATTTCTCATATTGAACAGTGCAGTCCAAATCACTGGTACTTCTACTGAGCTGACTTGTAGGCTTGTCTCAATGGAGAATATATCACTCAGTATTTTGAGTATTTTCTCAATGGGAAAAAAAATACATGGTAATGTTATTGTATTAGAAATCAGAGTCACTGTCCAAAGTGAAAGGAGTGCAAGCCATTGGCCAGTAAGTGCAGACCATCTGGGCAGTTATAGAATTAACTAAATAAATAAAAGAAACATAAAGGCAACACACCAAACTCAAAGGAAAAGGTGCAAGTAAAACATAAGTAACCGAACACACTGGCAAAGGAAAGAGTGAAAAAAAGAGACTGTTATAAGAAGAGAATCGATAAGAAAATAACAAACATCTGCGAATACACAATGGACACAATGAGGGACTCCAGCTGGATATCATGACATAGCAGGAGCGGATTCCAGACGCTCCAGCCACCATAGTCCAGGAGGGTGATGAAGCGGAGGCGGAGCTGGGGAATGTACAGGGGACCAGGTTCGGGAAGAAGAGGAGACAGACGGTGAAGTTGTGGAGGACCTGGGCCATGGAGCAGAGGTAGAGGCACTCGGGAACCAGGGCGCAGGCGGCACGGAAGTCCACCAGGGCGGCGCAGGTAACCAGGGCAGAGCAGACATGACTGTGGGAGAGAACATAGAGAGATTAATTTGTGTTACCAGGTCCCGTTTGACGATGTCATGCTCAAGGACTTGTTTCGCTGGGGACTTAATGAGCCGATCAGGTCATGGATGCCCAAGGGGAGGTTTGCCTGCAGTCTTATGGATTTTATGGAATATGCCCTGGTGATGGCCGGTTTCACTTCTACGGTGGGCTTTTCGGAGGGAGAACCCCAGCACAAGATGGCTGCCAATCTAAAGTCGTAGCCCCTGAACCACAGCCCAGGATGACTACCATGCCTCAGCCAGAGTCAGGTCACAAGATGACCACCATGCCTCAGCCAGAGTCAGCTCACAAGATGGCCGCCATGCCTCAGTCAGAGTCAGCTCACAAGATGGCCGCCATGCCTCAGCCCGAGTCAACGCTCAAGATGGCCGCCCTGCCTCAGCCCGAGTCAGCACTCAAGATGGCCGCCATGCCCCAGCCAGAGTCAACGCTCAAGATGGCCGCCATGCCCTAATCTTGCTGGACCCTAGTCTGATTCCAGGCGACGTGGATGGGGTTTTTAATGATTAGTGGAAACTGCTGGATCCTATTGTGGCAAGGTCTTCTGTAACGAAGGAGGCGGAGACATGCGGATCCGTTTGCAAGTTTTTATTACAAATCATGGTCAGGCAGGCAGAGGTGATCATCGGCAGACAGAACCATGTAGACAGGCTGAATCAGAGTCGAGTAAACAGGCAGAGATCGGGGCTGGCTGCAGACAATCAATAAACAGATAAACAGTCCAGAATCAAACACGGAAGACAAACACAGGAAAAAATGCTCAGAAGTGAAACACAAAGGGAATTCAAGACCTCGCGGTGAGTGAGTGTTAGACTGTGGCTTTTATGCAGGGTGTAATGAGTGTGTGGGTGTGGTGACGAGCTGCAGGTGTGTGTGATTAGTCCAGGTGTGAGTGTAATCAGTCCAGGGATAAATCATGGGAAATGGAGTTCGTGACTGTGGGTGAAGTTCTGGCTGGAGTGCCCTCTGGTGGACACAATGAGGGACTCCAGCTGGATATCATGACATAAGCTTCCCAATCCACTAATCATTAAAAACCCATCCACGTCACCTGGAATCAGACTAGGTTCCAGCAAGATTAGGATTAGAGCTGTAGTAAATTATCAAAAGCTGCTTGAGCAGCACTAGACCAACTGAATTTGGTTTCGGTGGAAGGTAATGCTGATAGAGCAGCTGACACCTGTCTGAAATGTTTTTCTTGAACAAGGTATTGGCTAGTCTGAAACAGTCCTTACCTTCGCAGGGTCCAAGTGAATCCCCTCTGCTGAGATGACAGACCTCAAGAACAAAACAGACAGAGCATGAAAGATACACTTCTCCGCCTTCACGAACAATTGATAGGCATTGCTCTTCATCCACGTTTAAGATGGCACCTCTGTGTTTGGCACACAGTCTGCTGTTCTCTCCATCTCTGTATAAGAAGAGAATTGATAAGAAAATAAACAGCTGCGAATACGTGCACATCTGTGCTGATTGTGGTTCAGGATGTCCCGAGCTGGTACTCATGATCTGTACTCCGGGGCCGTAACCTTCCCAATCCATTAATCATTAAAAAACCCATCCACGTCACCTGGAATCGAGAATCCACCTGAAAATGAAGGCTGGAGCACCTTCAGTCATCAGGGGAGAAGGGGGCAGGGGTAGAAACATGGGGAGAATGTTGGACAGGTTTAACACGAGAAACACGAAATACTGGATGGACATCACAAAGAGAATGAGGCATCTGAAGCCACTCCACCACCAGACCAACGGCCTTGGTGATAGGATGTGGCCCTACAAATTTATGTGCCAGCTTATGGGCTGGAACCCAAAGTGCCACATTTTTAGAAGACAACCACACATTTTGCTCACAAATATACCTGGCCACAGTTTGGTAGTGGTCAGAAGCTCTTTTAATGCACCCCTCAGACCGGATCAATGCTTCCCTGGCCCTCCTCCATGTGCAATAACAGCACTGGATAAAATTTATATTCAAGGCAGTACATGAACAGGGAAAGCCCAGTCAAGGACACCGGCAAGGAATTATGGGCATATTTAGCCCAAGTTAGTTGCTGTCTCCAGGAGCATGAGTTATGGGATCCTGATTTGCACACTAGGTTTTGCTGTTGGTCTGTGAATGGAACCCTGATGATAGACTGCTGACAGAATTCCCTCCTAAAATGAGACACAAACTGGGGCCCCATGTCAGAGGCCATGTCCTTCCGAATGCCATGAGCCCGAAATACATGGTCAATGGCCATCTGGGCCATCTCCCTAGGTCAAGGGAGTTTGGGAAGGGGAATAAGGGGGACCACCTTAGAATAGTGATCTACTACAGTAAGGATCACAATATTGCCACTGGATGGTGGTAGACCAATGACAAAATCCAGAACAATGTGTTAACAAGGGCAGGAAGGAATGGGGAGGGAATGAAGCAGACCAATGAAAGGTTGATTGGAAGACTTGTTTTTAGCACAAACCTTGTAAGCACCCACGAACCGAGGATGTCCTCAGCCATGGCCAGCCACCAAAAGCACTGATTGATGGTTGCCAGTAACCTCCTCAAACCAAAATGTCAAATGAGTTTGGAAGAGTGACCTCATTGTAAGAAAACAGTATAGACTGTGTCAGCAGACGTAACATTAAAACAAATAACGCCTAAGGCAAAATTATGTCAGAAGGAGGCTCACTGACAGGCTTACCAAACTGCCGGGACAGAGAATCAGGCTTACCATTCTGGGAACCTGGTCTGTTAGAAAGCACAAAGTCAAAGATCCCAAAGTAGAGTGCCCAGCAAGCTTGTCTGGAGTTTAGTCGTTTGGCTGATTGAATGTACTTCAGATTTCTATTATACATCCACACCAGATACGGAAGAGCCACCCCCTCCAACCAATGATGTCACTCTCCCGAAGCCAGCAGGGAGAATGGGGATGCAATAAATAAGCACATGGATATAACCTATTATTTTCAGGGGATTTCTGGGAAATAACTGCTCCAACACCCACCTCTGATGCATCAACCTCCACCACAAATTGCCTGCTACTGCTAACACTGAGTTGATCAGCAAGCTGGCACAACAACGCTTGTATTGTCTGTGGAAACTGTAAAAAAAAAAAAAATTCAGGTTGATAAGACACTTTTAAACAAAATTATTAGCCCCCCTGTGAAATTTTACATTTGTTTTGAATATTTAAGTGATGTTTAACAGAGCAAGGGAATGTTTTCACATTATTTCCTATTATTTTTGTCTTCTAGAGAAAGTCTGATTTCTTATAGTTGCTTTAATTAAATAATTTAAAAATAAATAAATAAAAAATTGCTAAGGTCAATATTATTAGCCCCCTTAAGAAATTATTAGTTTGATTAGCTTTAGAACAAACCACTGTTGTCCAATGACTTGCCAATTTAACCTAATTTTCCTGATTAACCTAAGTAACCTAGTTAAGCATTTAAATTGCACTTTAAGCTGAGGATTAGTATCTTGCAAAATAACTAGTAAAATAATAGGCACTGTCATCATGGCAAAGATAAAAGAAATGAGTTTGGACTTGAGAGAAAGAATTGTTAATGCTCATAAAGATAAAGAAGGATACACGCGTTTATCAAAGCGTTTAAGTGTCAAGAACTGCAGTGAGAAGCATTAGAAGTTTAAAGAGACCAACACAGTGGAGAACAAGACGGGCAGAGACAGGAAGCCAAAGATTTTAAAAACTTTGGAAAGAAAACTAGTCAGAGAGGTTTCTAAAGACCCAAGAACAACTGCCAAAACACTAGTGAATGATTTAGCCAAGTCTGGAATAGATGTCTCAACGAAGACAGTCACTGGAGCCCTTCACAGGAATGAACTCAAGAAAGACTCCCCTTCTGAAGAAGAGACTCCTCCAAGCTAGAATGAAGTTTGCTAAGAACAACCTGGGGAAAAGTGATGCATACTGGAAACAAGTCCTTCGGTCAGATGAGACAAAACTAGAGCTTTTTGGCCATAGAGATGTTGCCTATGTTTGGAGAAAGAAGGGAGAGGCATTCAACCCCAAGAACAGCGTCCCACAGTGAAACATTGTGCTGGAGGATAACGCTGTGGAGATGTTTCAGTGCGTTTGGTACTGGGAATCTCCTCAGGGCTGAAGGAAACATGAAAAAGGAAGACTATAAGAAGATTTTGAAAGACAACCTCAGACAAAACTTGTTGGGTCGACATTTTGTCTTCCAGCATGATAACGACCCAAAGCATACCTCACTTCTGGTGAAGAAATAGCTCCAAATGAGCAAAGTGAGTGTACTTGACTGGCCTGCACAAAGCCCAGACTTGAGTCCAAGAGAAAATCTATGGAGCAGACTGAAGTCCAGAGTTTGTGCCAGAAGACCAACAAATCTGGAGGAGTTTGAGAGATCTGCTGAGGCAGAATGGGTTGTCATTCCTCAGGAGACATGCTTGAAACAAGCAAATGACTAAAGGCTGTTATCAAGCAGAAGGGACAAACTATTGACTATTAACATCAGAGAGATAATCATTCTGACCAGTAGACTTTTTTACAATTCTTGGTTATACATTTTTTTCTATTTGTATTACAAACACTACAGTCTTCCTGAATAAACTATTATGTTTAAAAATGCTGTATTTCTGTTAAACATCACTTGGGAAATTTCTGAAACAAATTTCACAGTGGGGCTAATAATTTTGTCTTCAACTGTATGTCCCTCTAAATCTTATTTTGAGTCTATTCTAAGTTTCTCTATAATCTGCTGGTATGGTAATCTCAGTATCAATTCGAGGAATGCTCTGTCTAATAGTAAAGGTGAGCTGCAAAATCACTTGGGTTAACCCTAAGTCTTACTGATATAATAGACAGGTGGTTCAGAAAGCTAAATCAATTTTATCAGCTAAAGATCATCCCCTATACTGCAACTGAGTTCCAGCTTTTACCTTCTGGTGTGCGATTTAGACTAGGGTTAGGAGTAATAGATTCAGACATTATTTTATTCCCACAGCAATCTCCAGTTTAAATTTGGGCAACCGAGGTTGTCACGAAACACAAAACAAAAGATCCAAGTGCAGTTTAAGTTCTTTTAATAAAGCTCCAAACAACCAACATCCATTCAGCCATCCATTTTAGAGGAGTCAGAGAGACAGGGTTACACGACAACACAACAGCAACAAAATACAAACTGAACAGAGAATATATGTGGTAGGGCTAATGGAATAATTGCAATCAGGTGGAAGTGATCAGACAAATGGGACAGTCAGGGGTGCACGAAGGTATGGGAAACGCAGTCCAGAACACACAAACAAAACTACAAAAAGGACCCTCAGGTGGCTGTCTAGGGAATGACAGCCACCACTTATGACAGAGGTGGCTTGGTGTTGTGTTTTTATTGTATATATTGTATGTGCTGTATTGTTGTATTTTGTGATGTTGTGGTATGTGTTGAATGTTGTTTGTCTTGCTGAAAAACGAATTGCTCTTAGAGGACACACATAAAGTGAGTGAATCAGAAAACTTTGGAAAACACAAATTCGTGTCACTTTAAAAAATGTTGGGCATGGCTGTAAACAAAAACTGCTATTTTGGATGTGATTAATCATTCGACAGCCTTAAATATAATGTCTGTAATGATTCGTCACTATGACCAGGATCCATTTGCAGCTTTATTAAACATGCGGTCTCACATACATAGTGGTCACAGCACAGACAAGGCAACAGAGCAGGGCAGACAGAATCGTAAACGTTAAACAGGCGTGAGGTCGAGGCAGGCAAACAGAGCAGTGGCAGGCAGCAAAGACATTAAGCATGTAGAGCTGCTAAAAGATATTCAACATGGACATTCTGCCCTAAACACAGATAGCACGGAAGAGCTCTGAAACGCCTCAACCATGAGAACTTTCAGCAGTTATGCTCTGAACACATGATCATCTGTAAGATGAATTCAGACAGGACAGGATAAGAGCGCATGAGCTGTGAGTTTGTGAATGAACTATAGCCACACTTATTCAAACAAGCTGATCATCTGCTGAATGCTGTTTACCGTGTGTCATGAGTTTTTGCTTTCCTCCCGCAGGTCTGTCATTTGCCAAACTCGCAAAGACTTCAGGTGAATCTACATTTGGCAAAACAGGTGAGTCTCTTTATCTGTTTATCAGTGTTTTCCACTTCACAAGTCTGATTCATTAGACTGAAGCAGCTCAAGGTCCATTTATCAATCAATCAATCAATCAATCAATCAATTTAACAATACAGATTGTAGCAAAGCACTAAACATTATCAAATAGGAGAACAGAGTGATGGTAATGTATAATGACGAGATTAAACTATTTATTTATCAAATGCAGAG
>JAUMHE010023833.1:0-13458 GCA_032359235.1 Enteromius mattozi | reverse complement strand
TTGACACACAACAATTTCGACAATCAGGGCTGGTTAGGACAAATAATCACATTATCATGGAAGAGACATGATTTATCGCTTGACACTTTATCACGCCACGCTCAATTAAGATGGTGTAAGATGTGAGACGGCGTGCCAAGATGATTCAGTCCAATCAGTACATAAGAGGTACAAGAAAATAGCTGACAAAGTTTTTTATGAAGTAATGACAACTGGCACCAAAGTGGCACAGTTATACAAACTCCTGTTGGAGCTGCAAGATCCTGCTCTTCAAACCCAACGGGAAAGAGGAGAAGCACCCTAACAAAGCACAGATCTGGAGAAGAGGGGTGCAGAGGCGTGTGAGGAGTGACAGAGAACAGCTGGGTGAACTCAAGGCCGATATGTGTCCCACATCTCCCAGCAGGAGTCAGT
Source organism: Enteromius mattozi (assembly GCA_032359235.1). Taxonomy (NCBI): domain Eukaryota; kingdom Metazoa; phylum Chordata; class Actinopteri; order Cypriniformes; family Cyprinidae; genus Enteromius; species Enteromius mattozi. Next base: position 13,044 of record JAUMHE010023833.1, on the reverse strand, counting down.
GCAGAACAGGGGGCTCGTGCAAGCCTGGCGAGGGCATAACGGGGACTGCCATTACACATCATGCCCCTTTTATCCGGGACATTAAAATGGCTACTTTTACACTACATATGGATGCAGCGTTCTTCCATTCTCATAACGCTGGTAATCTGTTCCCAGAACATGAAAGGATGAATTAGAAACAGGTGTTCGGTGCTGGATATGTAAGCTTATTAAAAGCTTCACCAGCTGGAGATCACATACGCATACGGGCTGATTCGGTCTGACATGCATTACATTTTAAATTTCAGAGATCTTTTTTGTTTAATTTATTTGGTAAATGTCAGATTCATTACTCCCTTTCTTATCCACATTTATCTTGATTCATTTCCATGATCCAAGCAGGATTGAGCAGGACATAAATCAACAGAACCTATGATGGGAGGAAAAACAAATCCAACTCCAGTTGGAAGCGTCAAAGTGTCCGTCTTCCCAGCACTCCCGGCTCTCAAATTAGCTTGGCTTCACATTAATTGTAAGTGAGTTTAGACATCAGGCCAGTGCTGTTCCACACATCAACGGGCCTGAGCCGGAGCAGGTCTGACAGCCACCAAGCAGAGCGCTTTTGTCTTTATAAGGGCCGCGAGGAGGAGAAGAATGGGGCAGCTACAATGACACCAGCAGATAGGCTTCAGACGGCCTGAAATCATAGCAAAATTCAAGGCAGAAAAACAAGGCAAAGGGCCTTGCAGAGGTGCCAGGGTGCAAACAATCACACACACCGTGGATCCCGGCCAGCGCCGGTAGGGTGGTGTGTGTGTGTGTGCATAGTATATGCGATCCACCTCCAGCTCGAGATAATTGTACTAAAATGCTTTAGTTTCAGTTTGAACCTCTTGGATGCTGATTTGGGGAGAAAAAAGGAACACTTACAAAGAACATTTATCAAAAGAGAAGGGCCGCTCAAGGAGCGTTTGGGGGCCATCACCCCGATGCTCCAGAGGATGATGAAAACCAGGGCTTTGCACTTCCTAATAAAAAGTCTGCAGTAATGTTGGCTGGGTGTCTCATTTGGAAAACTGTTTGTCCTTTTGTCCTGTCCAAGTTTCTTAAACTGCTGTCAGCTCAATTGTTCTGCCGGAGCAAAATTATTATGCACCTGTCATCAGCGGAGAGGGGGGGCTGGAAAACTAAAATAATGAAATGTGAGCTGTAAACCGTTCAACCCAGATGAGAGAAAAAAATCACAGGATGACGAAATATTTTGTACTCCGCATAGAAATGGGCCCAAGTGATCAGTTTTGCAGGCATGAGAGTTTATCACATTCTGTCAGCACTTCACCATGGTGAATTTCTCTCAGATGACCAAAACAATGAACCAGTATATCCTGGGTAAATCCCTTCAGTACCTTTAAAAAAAATATATGAAGCACTCCTACTATGATGTGCATCGTGCATGGTAAAATAACTACAGCAACTACAGAAGAAATACTAAAAATGCTCAATCACAATAATTATTCTCATGATAATGCAATCAACAAATAAAATTCAGATATTCCAATTTTATACTGAATATGTTGTAAAGCACTAAAAAACTAGCGAGTAGGGATGTAACTATGCACCCCAAGCCAGTTGAAAATCAATAAAAATATGACCATTCAATTCAAATGAGATGTTAAAGAAAATCGCAATACAGCAGGAGTATATAAGAGTATTTCCGAGGAGAACTGACTGTCTTTAGGAAAGTAGACATTATATAGAGAATATTTTCTTTTTTTATCTTGCCTCTGTATAATGCAGTATTAAGGCGCAGCACTGCTGTGTTTACAGAGATAACCAAGGAAACACTGAATCATTGCTGTTTCAGAGAGTGTCAGAGAGTGAAACTTATGCAGCCCGTCTGCACTTTCTGTAATGTGCGGATGCTTCATTTAGTATAGTTTCACAAAACTAAAGTCAGACTGTTATGTCTTTGTTTCAAAATTTGAAATTATCCAAAATAATTCAAATTAAAAACAACTCATGCTGCATGCATACAGCATCTTTGTTTGGATCCTGATTGAAATGCAATGGTTGCCCCAAATTTCAAACAGGCATCGGTTTGTTTATATCATAACATATCATAAGCCCAGAATGGATATAGTATATTTCATAATCAAAACGCCACATTTTCACTCTAATACAGACACCGGAGACATACTTTGCAATTCTGTATATGAGTTTGACTGATGAACTCCGACAGTCTGATAGTTACAGAAAAAGATGTTTTAAATTTACTGAGACAATTTCCCATGTTAAATTCATAGCACACCTGTGAACAAGAGTGAGCTCAATGACTCTTGTCCATATTTAACGTACATTTAAGTGTTTCCAGGCCACTAAACTTAAAGGCAGATAGAGATAGGAGTCCGTTTAATCACTATAATTTGTGGTAAAAGTGACACTGTAATAATCGTGTGATTTATGAGTCCATTCTGATCTATTTTTATAGGTAATCAACCTTAAAAGTGTAGCTGGAGTGTCTGAACTGAGAAGAGATTAATGCTGTTCCTTTACAAATTACTCTTCAGTGTCATTAAGGCCTTTTAGTAATGATACCTTAAAAGTTCATGGGCCCTAGATTAGGTAGAAGTCAAATAAAGGACTAAGAATGACTACTGGAAGTTAAAGGACAGCATGTTGTGGGCACTTTTAAATGAAACTTTTATTTTTAAGAAAAAAACAACTGTTTTAGGCACTCATGATTATACATGTCATTATTTGCACGACCTCTTCACTGTAAAATATATTATATTATATTATATATATATATATATATATATATATATAAATAAAGGTTCAGTCTTTCTATTTAATATTTAATTCAATATTTTGCTTGCTGTTTACTAGTAATTATTATTTGAATTAATTGCTGTGTAAAAAGTGTTTCCAAATCTATTGTTTTTCAGGATTGTACTTTTAAACCTGTATGTTTATATGCTGTTATTTTTTCATGTGGAAGACACACCCACACACAAACTGTTGTAAACAGTCTCAAAACAGATGTTATCGAAGTAGTTATCATGCTGATCAAGCAGTTTAGTTTGGCAAATAACAACATTTTTTATTTTTGGTGAACCGTTTTTTTAAGAACCACCTTTGCCTGAAAAAGCAACATTAAAAACATTAACAGAAGTGAATAATAGGCCTAATGTGCTGCTTGTTGTGAGCAGCAGGGCTGTGCCAGTCCAAAAGTGCTCATTTCTGACTGCTTTTGTTGACAGCCCAGCACTGCGACATCTTCCTGGCAAAGGTTCGGCCATCGCTTTGATCTCTCAGGCTCCTAAATCAACTGCAGACAAAGTTCAAACACAGGTCAGCGGAGTCATCTGATCATCCATTCCAGAAGAAGCCACTTCATGACAGTCATACCCCACTGCTGTCCCCCTGTCATGCAAAGTTCACCATGACAGACTAAAACATGCACCCATTCCCACTTCTCCACGCAGAGCATGCTTTACTAAACAACACACTAATGAATTTCCACCAAAAAAGATCTCATGCAAACAAAGCCACGGGGGGCATGTAATTACTAGGTGTGTTATATGATTCCTAGCACCAAGTAATCTACAGCAGATCTAACAAAAGTGAATTTATACATAACTTCCAGACACGACACAAAAAGGATTTCACAGCATTACAAAAGTCGCAGCGAGCAATGCAACGCAGCTAAACTAACATTTCCCGTCATCCAACCCACATACTTCATCTGCGTTGTTGACATCGTGCTCTTAATGCACAGTAAAGCGGCAATTGTTAAAAATACAAAAAAAATGCATCGCTTTTAGTTGAAGTTCCTACGGGACCAATTGTTACAAAACAAAACCGGTTCGCTTGTAATTCCGGTTCCTTTGGGATGTTTAGAGGCATCAAACGCAGCGCCATTCATGATGTAGCGTCCTTTATGGTTGAAGCAAAAGAAAAGATCCAATTAATAGAGCATATCAATCTGCTAACACTGTCACAACATATTCCTCTTGATTCATTACAGTGCAGGTCCTAGTCCTCCCTGGCAGCCCGTGTTGCCTAGTAATTACACTTCTTCCTTTGACAACCTGCATGATTGTTTTCCTAACAGTATATTACTTCGTTAGTACTTTCCAATGCTGGTTATTTTTAAACTGTCACTTTTGCCAGACTCATCCTGATTTGCACTCGTCTGTTTATCATAACAATCATTAATAACTGTCACTCGGTGTCATCAATCTAACAGGCTCATTCCCTCATTAGCATGTCCCGGAGTTTGTTCCGCCGAGAGCCTGGGTATTTTCTACCAACAGGCCCAGCCAATTACTCTGCCGAAATGGAATCGCATTAATCAAAACTTAACAAGGTGGCAAATTTAAAGATATCAGATTGCAGGAGACAGCACAAGTAATATGTCACTGTCAGGGGTGCTATGTAGGTATGTGTGGCTGACACTAAATATATCCCCTCGCACAGGCCGCATGAATTTTGACATTTCATATGATCTGACAACTATCAAAGCAAAAGGCCGAAGAGGGCTCCGAACGCCCCACTTCTGTTGTCTTTTCCCTCATTCTGGTAAGGACAGTGAAAAAGAGAGAGATAGTGGGAGCACACAATAAGGCCTGAAACACTTAACAATTCTGCGTTTTTGTTTATAACAAATGGCCATTTTCAACAAAAGGAAGCACTTAACCTTTAGAAAAATGCTATTCATTAGTGTCAGGAGGTCAAAGTAAACATGCGCTGAGCTGTGTTATTTTCCATTTATGTATGTGTCGAAATGCTCCGATTTGGGGTTTTTTCCACACTAAACATTAAAACATGAATATGGAAGAAATAAAATAATAATAATAATAACAATAACACATTTAATTAAACAAAAGCTCAGTACGAAAAGTGGTTTGCCTTTTTTTACAAAAAAAATAAATAAAATAAATAAATTATATATATATTATATATATATTTTAATTTATTAAATATTAATATTAATTAAATAAATTTACAAAAATTTTGGTAACAGGGTTGAAGTGTGTGGTAAGACTACGATCAGTTTAAAAAAAATGTAATAAATAAATAAAAAAATACTTTTTTTTTTCCCATCAAGCTGCAGAAATGCCCCAAATAAGTTTCACAAGAATGATATATATTATATATATATATATATATATATATATATACACACACACACATAGGAAAAAAAATAGGACTTGAGATTTGTTCCTCTAATGTTTTATTTAAAAGTAATGAGACACCAAAATATAGCCTATTCACACCAGAGAATAAGACAAAATGCATGAGAAAGCAAGACAGCTAAGGAGGGAGAGAGAAAGAGAGAGAGAGGCTGGACGAGAGAGCGAAAGGGGAGGGAAGAAAAGGTTGAGCGTGTCTGTGAGAGCCAGCAGGCGGCAGTTCATCATGTCTGCCTTCACAGAGACGTTTTCTTTTACACTTTAAATGATGATACTCATCAATCACCGGCTGACAGCTGCATCAAGCCAGCTGCAAACATGCAAAGGCCAGCAGTCTGAAACATGCTGACGCCACCCATCGCTGCATAGAAAATAATCATTCAGCTCAGGCTCCACACTAGATTTATTTTCTCATATACGACCCTCTCTCTTCCTCTACCCACTGTAAAATAAATACCATCCATTTCACTGGAACAATGTGCAGGGTGCTGGCGGGACACGCCGCTCGATTGGCACACGCAAGAGTTAACGATTATGCGGCTGGCAAAAAGTAAAGATGACTAAACCTAATCAGGTAGGCCCGCGAGCCAGTGACGTTCCTCTCGCGAAAAGAAAGCTCAGTTACATGGACTTTAGAAATGCGTCATGCATTCGAAACACCTAAGGTCAGAGCTGGGATCAAACGGATTGAATCGTAACAGGACAATATATGCATAAATCGAATTACACGCAACTAACAAAAGCAGAAGGAATGTTTCGAAATCTGAATTTAACGATTCCCAAACATCCGATACATCGAAACATTGCTGTACAGTCGCAGCGAATGTGCTCAGATGCACTCGTGGCATTTAAACACAGCAAAACAGCCACAGTTTAGAGAGCGCAATGAAGGCTATTAGGAGTAAAGGTTATTCATGCACTGCGCACACACACACACACTGTCCCCAACTGTTTCCCGATTAATACCACCATCCCTCTCCATCTTTCCATTTCGCAGAGAAGTGATTGCTCATTTTTTAAGGGGAGCTTGTGGAGCAGATGGATGCGAATTCAAAGTTTCCTGATCTTTAGCAGAAGTTATGGAGGGTTATCTTTGGCTGTATATCTCTGGGTTGGCAGGCCTCCCCTGGCGATGAAGGATTAAGCACCGCAGCTGTCTCTCCCTCCGAATGATGCAGTGCAGCACTCGCCGACACGACAGCATCACTTAATCTTAATGTCCGCTCCTCCAGCGCGGCCGCGCAGGACAAAGCCAATCAACATCACATGCCACGAGGATGGACCTACTGCTTGGCCCTGGAGTCTCTCACCCGCACCGACCGATTAATCAACTTCAGCCAGCCCAATCCCAGAGTTCACTTCTCTCACGGCACAGCTGAGCTCGCCACCGTGATGTATAGGACGGGGGGCTGGCGTGCTCCACAACACTTATCAGACTGCACATTATGCATGGCTTTGTATTGCTGAGAGAAAGGGATCGGGGGAGAAGAAAGAGGCAGTATTGAATGCTTACACCTTTTTTCTGTCACGGGCCACCTATTTGTTGTGTTTAAAGAGATATCTGACCAATAATGGCGAAAAAAAGCTTAAGGAGAGCTTTGGGTTTTGGAATAATGACTTGCGCTCATTTAGACAAATTGCGTGTGCGGAGGACCATTACGGCGATTTAAATTCAATATAATAGTGGAGTATTAAAGGAGACAACATTTCCCCCGATCCCTGCATATTAACTACTATTCTCGCTCTCAAAACATCCAGGATATAGCCGAGCAGGCGCTTTCTTAATTGTATCAGCTGAAGCAACAGACTGGAAGACGGTGGCAGTGTTGTTTTTATTCCTCTGCTTCGAGGCCCGAGGTAAATTCAAAAGAACACAAATCGCACTTGGTAATTCACCTAAAACAAATATGACAAGTATTAAATGCAAACAGCTGCAGAGGAAACGACTATATCCCTGAGAAAACGCAAGCAAATATCTTCGTGCACCCGTCCATCCCCTTGAGTATGTTTACATCGTCACAGATGATCTGGTGCATGCTGGAATATATTACTTCCATAAGTTACCTTCAAATGAAGACAGCACTATTGCGCCACGACGTTTCCTCCATTTCAGTCAAGATTAAGAGCATTCAGGCATTCTCAGCTCTAGAATGGTATGCAACATTAAAGATGTAGAGGAGCCTCCGGTGTCCTCTATGGAGGGTGCACCTGATTTAGTAGAACCAATTTAAAGCCGGAGGAATCCGACATTACCTTTGAAGACGCTACATAATGTCAGCAAACAAGCTATAAAACACTGTAATGGTGCCTTATATTTGGACATAAGTTTCTCGGGGCAGTTAGCAAACCCCGATGCTAGGAGATGTGCATTGTTATCACTCTTTCCCAAGGAGTCTGCTTCAGTTTGTTTTCTTTCTTTCTTTTTTTTTCTAAAGCTAAATAAAAATATAAAATGCACATTGCATTCCAGCGCATTTAAGTTGAGACTCATACGACTGAATAAACTGGAAGCGTGACGAACGCAGTGGCCTAAATATTTATGTAATTTATCGAGCATGAACACGCAGGATTTCTGATGTATGTTTTTTGGTATTTAATGCTAATTCCACTAACAGTGGAACACTTACACACATCTGTCATTTTTCATCTGCATACGTCTAGTGGAAGGTTAAATAATTTATCCGTTGCAATATGATATCCACAGAGCAGCTCTGGTCATTTACACATAGTTAGGTTGTTTTTGCAGTGGTAATTGCTTTTGGCAACAATGCAATCTGCTGCTAAAACAGCAGCAATAACTTATTTAATATTGTTAACTTTGGCTCCAGGAGTACTCAGGCTGCAATATCTGATCCTAGACCAGCTGCAGTGAAATGGTTTCCATTCACAAACACCTAAGTATGTTCCACAAAGGGGTTTGGACCTAAAACAAAACCAACTAAAGAGTATCTAATCCCACAGAAATCTGCCCAATGAGAAGGTCTTAACGTAGGTCATTTCCTCACAACTGAACTGTGGGGTCTCATTAGTAACACAACAATCACTGGTATGGTGACGCAAGCTTATGTGGTGCTCGGCTGTGTTATAAAACTGAGGTCATTTAGGGTAAACGTGGTGCACCTACAGAAGAAATCTGGAAACAGATGAAAAAAAGAACACTTACAAATACATTTAAAGAGATAGTTCACCAGAAAAAAAAATATTTAGGCATCATTTACTCACCCCTCATGTCTTTTCTTACATAGTGCACAAAAGGAGGCTTTCTAAAGAATGTCAACTTTTTTACATTATAACAAATGACACTGAAGCTTTCAAGCTTCAAAATTATTACAAATTTCATTTTTTGGTGAACTACCCCTTTAAAAACTAACTCTCCTCGAGTTAGCTGGTCGAGGACACTTACATCCTCCCTCTAAAAGAGACATGTCATCCCTGTAACCTCTGTGCCAAGTGTGGATTTGTCTATATTCCAGCACTTGGCTGATTGCTGTGTCATTACAGCTTTAAATGTTTCAAACCATCTGTGGCCAGCGTAAAATATGCTTTTTCAGTCCAGTCCGGCATTGAGTTCATATCATAAAAGAATCAACATAATTGGCAATTACAGGTCCCTAATTTGGCTGTAAAACTGGGAGAGGCCAAGAGGACAGGGATGGCAGAAAGAGGTGGAATATTAAGCCACGGCAGCTGGCAGTGCCCCCATACACACATTCCCAGGCATATGGAGCTAGGACATTAAAAGAAGAGGATGGTGTTTTGCATACATATTTTTGCTTCAGAGGTAACCTTGAACAAAACAGCATTTTAACACAAACAAAAAACCCAAATCCAAACCCAAATCTAACATTTATTTGTGCTTTTCAGCAAATTAAACGATTAGGAATTTTCATATTCAATCATTCTGCTATGGTCCTGTGCAGAAAGAGACATTCTTCATTACATTCTTTGCCAATCTTTAATGATTCCATGATGTCCAGCCAAGATTTCCACTTCCTGCACCAGCAAAGCAAGCCCATAATAAGACCGGTCCACATACATGACCCAAGACCAATGTTTTGGTTAAAACAATCCATCAAATATTTTCCAGAACTCCACAAGTCTATCCAGATGAACTATAGCACATTCATATGGCATTTTACGTTATTTTTGGTCAAAAGTGGCATTGAGCAAGGTATTCTGACAAGAAGGCCATACTAAATGTTTTCCCTCTTTTCATCAGGTCCTCTTGCAAGTCTTTGGCAGTATATTGGGATTTTTCTCAGTTGTTCCAATTAAATATTTTATTTCCCTTGGTGATATTGTGCTTTTCCTTCAACACTCTCAAAGGTTTTCTGGTACAACACTTTCTTAACTTATGAATAAGGCTGCCAGTTGTGTCTCTAGGAACCTTCAGTGTCTTTTGACTTGCTTTTATTTGCAACTCAACTTAAGCACATGCATTGGTGTTGAAAAATTGGATGTTGAAAAATTGAAAAATGCTCAGCTTACTTTTATAAATTAGCCTACTACAATCACTGGGGGGCTGAATACTTCTGATTGCAGCTGTACATACACACGTGCATAAAGTAGGTAATATAGGTGATGTGCATAAAAGTGAACGGAAGGTACAATTTATTTAAAGGAATAGTTCACCCAAAAATGTAAATTCTGTCATCATTTACTCACCCTCGAGTATTTCCAAATCTGTATGAAATTCTTTTTTTTTTTCCCAAACGCAAAACTACATATTTTGAATAAAATTTGTAACCAGGCTGTTTTGGATCACCATTGACTTCCATAGTATTTTTCCTACTATGGAAGTCAGTGGTGACCCAAAACAGCCTGATTAAAGACTCTTCAAAATATCTTCCTTTGTGTTCGGAAGAACAAAGAAATTCATACAGGTTTGGAACTACTCAAGAATAAATGATGACAGAATTTTCATTTTTGGGTAAACTATTCCTTTAAATAACCAACAAAAATAAACAATTTACTTATTTTGTCTTTTCTTTTGATTACTGGTCATAAACATAAAAACAATTAAGCCTATTTAAAACAAATTAATAGGTCTTGCATTATATAGTCTTACTCGTAAAGTAAAAAATACTTTATATATAAAAACTTTATACTTTATAATGACACATTATGTTCTGTATGTTCATATTTTTCCATGTTTCCTTACTGCTCTCACATGTAAAGAATGCGCAACAGTCCTACCCGCTAAAAACCATACAGCTACATCCATCTACTGTGGTTAAAAACAATAGTAAGGGCAGCATGTCGATTGGTTGACACATTTCTACCCTAGTATATCCGCCACACGGCTGCATTACTAATTCTAAGATCATCAGCAGCCGTTCCTTCAGTCCACTTCGGCAGGACCGCAGGGCTGTCCGGTAATGATTTGTTCATGGAGCGAGTCTCTCCCAGTGACTACTTCATTAGAGCACGGCCCATTGGCGGCATAATGCCAGCGCCCGCCTGAGTCCCTGCTAACACAGACATCATCACCAATTCGCAGCACATGATAAAGACCTGTCACATCCACAGCATTATTAATTAACAGCACGCTGAGGTGAAATTCAATCAGGCCGGGCCGTACGCATCTCCTTAACAGGTTATGCAAATCCCACTCATTCTGCCACTGACCATGTACAAGAAGGCAGTGTGAGACTCTACTCACACTTATTACTGTAATAAGAGGCCCGATAACATCAGAGGGGGTGGGGGCGGCCGACATAATGCCTGTTTAATTAGAATTAGACGTATGGCTTAAGGAAGAAGGGAGAAGATAGCTAAGACAGTAATGACTCGAGGGGAAAATAGAAAGATGAGGAGACACAATGAGATCATTTCACTACTTCAGGATTAATATTAAAAGAGTACTCCGTCTCTTCACATAAATCACTCAAATATGAGTGCGCGGCTCACCGTATCCACATCTCATCAAAAAACTACATATCCACTCATAACATATTCCTTACAGATAATGTCATGCTCAAACCCCATTAACAGGAAATGACTTTTTTGGTTAAAGAAGATATAAGGCTAACTTGTAACAATACGACACTAATGGCAGTCGTTTCGCCGACTTGCTCCTTCAATATGTGCGGATCTAAAAGGTGATCAATCTTCGGTCATTTTAATCGTCAAAAGTTGAAGACAAACATTATGGGGCTGTCTGAACGGTTTTATTACAGCACTATGAGAAAGGCCATGTTTTACTGCTGATACGGAGCAACATGACGCTAGCGCGATATATCACTGTAAATGTACACTCACATGAAATCATATATGTGGACGCCTAATGGCTCCAAAATCTCCCTCTGAAACACATGCATTTTTCATGCCGCTATAAAAGCATTGTCAGAGGAGCTGCGTCGGCCTGCAGACGCTAATTGATCTGGCCCTTTATGAGTGTGAAACAACAGGAGCAATGCTACAAAACTGTCATCTCAGCCTCTTTCCCCTAATGCAACCATAAATCCAGGCACCGTCTAGCAGTCAGATGTTTTCATTACCCCATATCAGCTTTATGGAATTACTGACATCTGCATGATTCAGTAATTGTGGGTCTCTATGAAGTTGAAGCGGCAATTTTGCTCTCTATATTCCCGATCAATTCCCAGTCCCCTGGGCAGGGCAGAGGGATGCGATATTGGAAAACTCAGAGCAGGGATAGATTGCAACGGTTATCTGTTGACGGAGACAAACAGCTTAATCTGGCCCAAATCGGTGCGACTGGCGCAGATTGTTTTTTTTTACAAAAATGTAAATTGTGTTGTCAAAATCAGTCATCTTCATGCACGTAGCCTAACATGAGCCACTTTAAGCATGCCGGGTACGAGTGCTGATCTGGCCTTTATAAACCCTCCGGGACAGAGACACCACAGTCTGTGGATAGTGCTGAAATATAACATAGCTTTTTATAAATGAAATACTACCTAAGCTTTTGCTGAACTGAGACTTTTCCAATTATTAAAACCAGTTATAAGCATTTCTGGAGAGCAAAAAAGCTAAATATAATAAAAGTATTCAATTGAGTGGAGGAAAAAAAATGACAGAACTCACAAATTCAAACATCAACGCATTCAAGAGGCAGTTCCATTGACAATAAAATATAATAAAGTGTTAATATCTAATTCTGTATCTTTTTTCTGTCTATTACAGTGGCTGCGAGGTAAACAAAACACCCGCCACCCACCCCAAAGAGAGAGGCATTTCTTCAGCCGTGCACAAATCAATACAGCTCAGCTCGCGTTTGAAAAGCCCCATATCTTGATAATGATGGTGACTCACGGCCAGTTATAATTTCCCTGCAAAGGAATATTATGGTGAAGGAGGTGGTCAGGTGTGGTAGTGTAGGTGGCAGTGGGACCGGGCCTGATGGGGCTTTAGTATATCTGTCAGTCTCAGTTTGGGAGGCCGAAAGAGATGCTCGAGGGGACCAGCGTGCTATATATATCTCTATTACATCTGATGGTCACTCCGCTGGCCTGTTGTTTATTCTCATTAGCTCAGACAATGGGAACAATCTGGGGCACATATCTATCCATACTGAAGTCGGTATTGTGTACGGCCCATTCTCTGAACTGTAGTCACTGTATCCCTTCAAATAAAAAAAATCTAATAGACTGTCTTAAAACTAAGGAGGTACATACATATTGTCTTCTGATTGGCTACACAATACCAGACCATGGTTGATACACTGATACACTGTTATGGTTTTTGTTAACTAATCTTGTAAAATGTGACTTCACTTAATATCAAGGTTTTAGAATTGTTTTTGCAGTCTGTCATTTTTATTAGTGTTGTATCGTGTAGTACTGATTTTCAACATCGACATCGTGATTCTTAGGAGACATCGTCGATATATGATAATATCGTCATA
>JAUMHE010023832.1:0-13490 GCA_032359235.1 Enteromius mattozi | reverse complement strand
GTAACATAAACAACGAACCGTGAAGACAGACTAACACTTCCGGGGTTTTATACGGGTGAATCTAGGTCAAGGGGAGGCGCTAGACAATGAGTTGCTATGGGGACTAACAGCAGGGCGGAGACAAGACATAACACAGATGACAAGCACGAGGGAACTGACAGATAAATAAACAGAAAACATGACAAGATGCCGGCATGGCCGGCAGACCGTGACACCAGTGCTCCACACAGAGATCTGATCTGATCATCATCCAGTCTGTCTAGAATGAAATGAAGTAACAGAACAAACTAAGACAGACTCAATCAAGAAGAACTGTGACAACTTCTCCAAGATGCTTCAAAAAAACCTACCTGCAAAGCCACCTGAAAAACTATGGGCAAGTTTACCTCGGAACAAAAGCTGTTTTACCAAAAGCTGTAATGATAAATTAAATTTAAATAAAAATTAATGATATGGCATTATTTTTCAAAGCATCGTTATTTTACAGCATTTTTACACAAGTGTCTAAAACTTTGAACAGTACTGGAGCTTTGCAGGTCCCTGATCTAGAGAACAGGAGAAGGAACGGTTACAAGGCAAAAACCACAACATTGCAGAGTCCCTGCCTACTTAAGCGTTATCCAATGACCGCAAAATAATTGAGCTGCAATAGAGATTTATTACGAAGATACCCAAGAAAAAAAGTTACATAATAAAACCAAAAAAATTTTGGGGCATGCAAACAACTGAAAATCAAACTGTTAGTAACACAGGAATGTAAAAGCCATTTACCCTGTGATATTGTATCATTACTGCTTAGCAGTCATATGATGTGATTTCAAGTTGTACTTTCTCTTTGGAGTGTTACAAGCTGTTAGTGCATAGGTAAGATCCCTGAAGTTACAAAGATTGAAGTTTAAAAACAAAAGAGATGACTTATGACTTGTCCTCACCCCCACTTTACTACATCACAGAGTGGGTTTACTTTACAAAATACTTTACTTTACAAATGTTTATGCAAAGAAAGAAGGCAGAACTATTATTCTTGCTGTAGTAATAATAATAATAATATTTTTTATTTATATAGCACCTTTCCAGAGATCAACGACACTTTACAAACTGGAAATACAAAACAAGACCTAAGAGACAAACACGCAGAGGACAAGTGGATTAAACAAAGCAGTCAGTTTGTCAAATCAGGTGTAACATTCAGAAAACAAGTGAGTTTTAAGTAAATTTTTAAATTCTGAGATATTATTAACAGAATGGTGTGAGCATGGTAGAGAATTTCAAAGTTTAGGGGCAGTAACACTGAATGATCTGCCCCCAATTGAAGAGAGGCGGTACCAAGGGACAGAATAGGAAGAACGTAGTAAGCGAGTCGGGATGCAGGGGACAAGCAAATTGCAAAGATAAGAGGGAGCTAAGCCATTTAAGGATTTAAAAACAAGGAATGGAATTTTGAATTTAATATGGTAGGCAACCGGGAGCCATTGGAGGTCATACAAGATTGGGGTTATATGAGCAGAACGTTTGGTATGAGTGAGTATTCTAGCCGCATAGTTTTGAATATATTGTAATCTGGAGATGGAGTTGACAGGTAGACCAATGAAACGGGCATTAAAGAAATCAATGCGTGACGAATGTATGGATGACAGTTTCAGCATCTTTGGTACTAATGGACGCAGATAGGCAATATGACGTAATTGGAAGAATGCAGATTTAGTGAAAGATTTAATGTGAGACTGAAAGGAGAGTGTGGATTTAGATTACGTACATTTTTTGGCAGAAGTTGATGTTTTGATGTGAGAGCCAGCAATCTCACAGGTGAAACTGGTAGAAATGTTACTGGTGAGTGCTGGGGTTCCAATGAAAATTGTCTCATATTTTCTGAAACTTAGTATGGACAAAACTAAATTAAGTCAATTTTTAATATCCTTCACACAAGCAGAGATTTTGTCAGTTTGGGCGGATGGAGTAGGTGTACAGAACGTTAAATGTCGTCGGCATAAAAGTGATAGTTAAGACCATGACGTTCTAAGATCAGATCAAGAGGGATTATGTACATTGTGAATAATAGTGGGCCAAGAACAGATCCCTGGGGAACACCTCGCTTCAGGGGGACAGTGGGAGATTGAAAATCCTTAACCGTGTAGTGTTAGTGTAGAATTGTCTATCTGAGAGACAGAAAGAAAAACCAAGAGAAAGCAGTACCAGAGATACCCAGACCAGAGAGACGAGAAATAAGTAAATCATGGGAAACAGTATCAAAGGCAGAGCTGAGATCAAGTAGCAGTAGTATAGACAAGGAGCCAGAATCACCAGAAAGCAGTAGATTATTGATTAACAGTACCTTTACAAGTGCAGTTTCAGTACTATGCGGGGGACGAAAACCAAATTGAAAAGGGTCAAAGAAATTATTATCAACTAGAAAAGACTGGAGTTGGGCAGCAACAGTACTTTCAAGTAATTTAGATATATCGAATGGGACGATAATTAAATAGAACTGAGGGGTCAAGGTTGGGTTTCTTGAGCACAGGTGTAACCAAGGAGAAGAGTGAGTGGAGGGGACATTTCTGGTCTCAATAGGAGCATTCAGAAATTATAGAATGGTAATTACATAGTATCACAGACGGAGAAGGAATATCAATGACATCAGAGTGGTTTGAGGAGACAATAAAAGTAAAAAATGCTACAGTAACAATAGCTTTCAGATTGTGGTATGAAATAACAGTCTTAAGGCATTTAGAATGCATAGGCAGATTGAGGCTAAAGTCAAGAAGTTTATGGTCAGAAATACTGGTATCAGAAGCAGAAATGGAAGTGATATCCCCCTTGATGTACATATTAGATCAAGGGTATGACCACGAGTATGGATAGGAATGTGAACATGCGGTGTCGAATTAAAACATTCAAAAACAGACAGTAATTGGGTAGTGTTCGAGCAAACTACCAACATCAGTATCAACATGAATATTAAAGTCACCAAGCAGAAGAATACAGTAGGAAATGACAATGAGCAGGCAAGGGTTAATAGTTCACTGAGTTCAGAAAAAAAGCTGGACAGGGATTTAGGAGGACGATAGAGCAAGATAATTGTGAGACAGTCAGCTTTCAATACCATGTATTTAAATGAATTTGTATTGTTAAAATCAAGTTGTTTCATTTGAAGATTGTCCCGGAAAATGACAGCAAGACCAACCCCTTTGCCATACAGTCGAGGTCGGGCGAGATACTTGATTATTGTCAGTGATAATTTCATTAGATCAGGGAGATAAGGGGCTTTGTCAGATATTGACCGACAGTTCAGAAGTGCAAAGTGACGGTGTAAATAAGTCAGATTTGCAGTGCGCAGCTGGATACCAGTGAGATAAATTAGAGAGTGATGAATAGTAAGGCCGGCAGGCAGTTGTTTGGACGTGGACGATCTATGGTTAGTCCAGATGCAAGGAAGGAATTCAGGCTTAAAGCAAAAGGTACTCCTTAACACACACCGTCGTATGAACCTTAAACTCCAGCAGTATTCATACTTCATCAAGACTCAAGAATCAAGATGGCAGTTCAAGGCCCTTAGCTGCAAATATCCAATATCCATTACAGAAGTGAGATGCAAAATGAGGCAGAAAAGAGAAGAAGAAAGAAAAAAAAGAAAAACTTTTGCCTAAGGCATTATAGTACTGAGCAAGTGAGAGCCAGACACAGGTAAAAACTACGCTAGCCAGACCCTGAAAGCTACTTCACCAAAAACAGCAGACTAAATAGGAGACAGCACCCCAAATAGCAAGCAGTAAGCGAATAGTGCAACCAACTGAGAGAACGATGACTCAGAAGAGCAGAGCGTGGAGAAGATGCCAACGAAGAAAAGGGCTTGCAGCGGCCCGGTGGCAAGCTCACAGACAGCAAAAATTTGATAGTGACAATCCAGTTTAATTCAAGCATCAGAAGTGTGAAATTGAACAATCCAAACAGCCAAACAGATTGGCAAAGAGATGTGCAGCAGGAACATACAGAAAGTCCAACGGCCGCACAGATGCGCGCAGCGTTCTCGTCCCGGAACCGGAAGTCTACCAGTATACTGTATGTACAGTAGTGTTATTGCTGGTGCTATGTTCTGGATGCACTGTGTTCCGTTGTGAAAGTGAAATTACTTTGTGCTTCTAAAAGATGACACAACTAGAAATCAGTGGTTAAGTAATATTCATAACACTGTTCCAGAACAATTCAACCCAAATATTAGATTGTGTGAAGCATTTACAGAGGATGGACTCCTAAAACTTGCAGGGTAGCCTATGCTGGCTGTGCACATAGACTATAAAGTGAAGCATTTCTATCTCTGCAAGAACAGTCTGGTGCTTCTGACTCACAACCTATAAGTAAGTAATGTTTTCCTATTAAAAGTGTCTGCTACTTGCTTTTCAAAGTAGCAGTAAAGTATAATCCTTAGGGCTGGGTGATTTATTCATGTGCATCATGTCAGTAAAGCCGGTTCTCTGAATAGCAGTATATCTCAATTAGCTATTTTTAAAATGAGCAGCAGTTCATACACAGAGCCGTAGATCCCCGCACCCACATATTTGAAGTTAAATATTATACAGGAAATGTATATTATACTTTCAAGAAAATATTGGTAACTGTTTTGAAAAAGTGTTGACTGAGTTTTCATTGCTTTTGTTGTTTTGACCAGCAGGCACCATATGGGTTTTGTATGCTTCTTATTAAAATAAGCACATATATTTTGTAAAGCTAATCGAGTTTCAAAGAGTTCTATAATGGTGAATATAAACCAGTTTTGTAAAAATGATTCTAAATTTTGATTACAGCAGTGTTAGAAGAACATGGATACACAGTGCAGAAAGAAATTGGACGAGGGGTTTCAGGAATAGTGTTTCTGGTCACGGACACAGATGGAGACCCCTATGTGGTCAAACGGATACATTCAGGAGATGTAAGTACAATTAAGCATTTGCTAAATCAGACATTTTCCTAGTCATTAATCACATGAATATCTTTTGTTTGGTATTAAAAAGCTATAAAAGTTGCAGTTTTTTAGTTGCTATTAAATGCAAGTTCTTTTTCTAATGTTCCCCCTCAGAGGAAGGACCTGAACAGAGTGAAAGAGGAAGTCCAGCTCTTGAAGAAATTAAACTGTGGATATATTGTTTCTTATGTGGATTCATTTGAAGGTGTGTTCCTTCAACCCCATAAGGTTGTAATACACGTACCGGGTTATTAGGTGTAATCGTGTTGTTGTTTTTTTTTTTTTTATATTATTAGCACAAAAATAGATTAACATAGTATCTTTTGAAAGCTTACAATCTAAACTTTCGAAATATATGCATAAATTTAGCATTTATGTTCCATGAAGTAAGATAAGAAGGTAGGAATTTGCCCTCACAAAAAATATTACAGGCAGGGTATACGATTTTCAAAATTGCCTTAGAAAAAGATTGTGTGTGTCTATTTGTGACGTGAAGGAGACTGTGTTCAGTGAACAGCTGAGCAGAGCGACAGAAATATAAAAAGCAAGAGAGTAAAATGTCTGTGGAACGATAAGGCAAGAAGGATGACCCATGTAAAATATCGTACCAGCTTTCCAACTCTGAAGAGAACGCAAGGAGTGGAAGGCCTGCGATCGGACTTGTTTTGGTTCTTCTTGATAGGTGATTTACACTGGACGTGATAAAGCAACCATTGAAAATCATTTGAAATTCATGGAAGCACGTCATAAATACAACGCAGCAGTAGTTTTCTGTCAGAGATAATGACTTCTATAGGTGCATTCTAATATATCTCAGATGGACCAATCAGTGGCTGCCGTGGAGTTAAATGGTGTGGTTTCTACTGGTTTGGCCTTAACACGTTTGTACTGACGGCCGATTACATCATCACATAATGTTTGATATGGCTGAAAAGCTCTCAGTCTGATTTTTCCAAAAAGATAGCAATCAAGTGCCTAGACCAATTTGTTTTTGGTTTATGTTTTGCCAAACACACCTGGAAGGAGGGCGCTCAGAATGTGAGATGTGCACAGTGCGCCCCTGGGGGATAGCTGGAAAACTATGGAATACAATAATAATATTATTCTTATATATTCCATATATTATTATATATTCCACCCATATATTAAACTTTAAGGTGTCTTGTGCAAAATTAAACTGTTTTTATCCATTTAGACCCTTAAATATTGTACTGGGTGAGTTTTAAATTTAGGTATGTCTAAACATGCCGAATGGAGACCCCTAGAGGACATACAGTAGGTTGCCAACCAGAATGAAGGTTTTACCGCCACAGGTAGCACCGCGTCTGCAGAGTGCAGCTATTTACCGTCGAGTGGCGCTTTAATCATAAGTTATTAAGCAAACGATTCAGAGCACATTTCCGCAAATAGCCTTCAGAATTGCCTCGCTAATGCGTTATATTTGATGGCAACAGTCAGTGGAAAATGAAAGAATTTTGCGGGAAAAAAAACAAAACAAAAACTGTAGTTAATATTCACAAATACAATTTAGTAGGCTACTTATGAAGTTATTTGTGTTTCAAATTGAAAGTGGTAGCCTATTTTAGTAGGCAAAGAAACATACATGAATGTGCGAAATAAGATTATGACATTATTAATATTAATCACAAGTACATTTTAATTAATATTTTAAAATCCGTTTGATTAAAACAGCATATTGTTATTCATTACCTGTCCTTTATTTTGACAGAGAAATACTCGGGGAAAAGATCTACACTCCTTAAGAGAGTACTGCATTTGTTTCTTTCCTTTATTTTAGTAAAACGTGAGGCACTGTATTTCACTCCCATTATTTAGATCTAACTAAAACAAAAAACAAATAAATTAAACCTGCCACTACAGGTTGTACAATGTAACTTGACCTGTATTGTATCTTTACTATTTAATGCAAAAGTGATTTATTAAAACAAGTTTAGGCTGAGAGTCATACATCATTTAATCTTGATCAAGAACAACTTATGATCAATTAATCACATCGCCTGTTATTTGTGATGATTCTGAGGGGTGACACATTGTGATTAGCCAATCAGATTTGAAGAAACAGTTCAAGTTTTTGTGAAGTTTAAGCTTACAATCAGTGTTTGGCGCTTGTACATCAGTGTCAGTTATCTATCCTTAAATATGATTTTAGGCATTACTCCTGGGGTAGGGTTAGGTTTTGGTGTAAAGATATAGTCAAAACATTGTGGAGTAAAATGTTGTTCCACGGTCAACAAAATATGTTGACCCAGGAACACGTCGAACTCTGCAAAATCAGGGCGTGCGGATGACGAGGAGAGGCGGGTCCAAATGCAGAACTTATTTATTTATCAAACTCAGTGTACAAACAAGCAGGGTCGAAACACAACGGAGCAACGGAGGCAATGGCAAGAGAATAATTCAATGAGTGGAGCAGAGGTCGGGCGAACAGTATCTAGAAGGGCAAAGACAAGAGTAAATATCCGAGACAAGCGGGGTGAGCAACAGTAAATCCAACACAGAGAAAACACAGAGAACACAAATGGCTTACAAAGAGGAAAACACAAGGTACATCCACAATGATCAGCCCCAGTAAACACACAGGCAGGTCCTTAAGTACACAAAAAGGGGGAGGAGGAACCAATGAGCAACCATAGCGACAAATGAGGTGGGAGGAGACAGATGTTCATGACAAGAGTGCTTAACAGAGAATGGAGAGACAGGTAAACAGACAACATAGTCAGGGCCGGAGTGCCCCCTTTAGGCTTCAGAGGGGAACTCCAGTGAAGATCGTTACAGAGCCCCTCCCCTATTGTCTATCAAAAACATTCGCCTAAACGAGTCATCAGCCATTCAAATCTTTTTCTGTTACGGCTACATGTCACTAAAAAACAAATTTGCATAATGTCCGCCCACGTTCTACGCCACTAACAATTTGCCCGCCTACAACATGATATTCACCAAACGCTTGGTCTTAAAAGATGGATCAGAGCCCAGTTTATTTGGACCAGCTTGCTCCTCTGAACTTTTACCTATAAGTGTGATTAATAATTGATGATTGTATTTTGTAGCGATCGTTCAAAATACATATTTGTGTACGTTCTGTTGTGTAACAACCCTGCACATGTCTTGGTAACCGGCTAACTTGCGTTTCTGTAGTTCTGTTGTTCAGCTGTGGGCCTAATGTAGTCTAAACATTGTCTAAACACCTTCTAAACATCTCTGTTTAAAGCATTATGCACGTTTGCATTCTGCTTTCTGCTGTGCGTAACAAAGAGATGATATCATAACATTTTAGATTTTTCTCTGAAAAAACAAACAAACAACAACAAAAAAAACAACGTAATTTTAAATCAAATTGATATTCATTCTGCAGATATTTTTACTCCTGGTTTGTCCATTGTAAATCACAGATAATGTTTTTTTTGTTTTGTCAACATATTGGTAATTAAAATACTGAGCTGTCGAATTGAGAACAGCTGCAATCGGATCATTCCTATTCGAGAATTAATCATTTGGTGCGATTTACGAACCGATTGAACAGGTTCATTAAAAAGAATCAGTTTGTTAATGAATCGCTCGTCTGCGTCTCGCTCGAAGCACGTGATATATAAGTAACGATATGATTTTCCTGTTCGCTGGCTTCGACCCATTTCTTCGGATTCTTCATCTACGATCTCTCCCTACTCCCCTCTCCGTGTTCGTCGTGGTGGAATCAATCTTTAGAATCTTCGCACGCTAAACACTTCTACTCCTGTCATCTCTCCAGCATCTTCTGCTATGCAGATGATACCAAAAATTTGAAGTATTGACCCAAATTTGAAGTACAGAAGTACTGATTTGGACTATCTTGCTTCTTTTACTTCTTCCTGCATTAAGAATCTAGATGTTTTCTGGGATCAGAGTTTAAAATTTCATAAACAGATAAATGTAGTTATGGGTTCCTGCTTTTTTCAATTGCGCCTCCTTTCTAAAATAAAATCTTTTCTTTCTGCTAAAACTTTAGAGATTGGTATCCATGTGCTTATTACATCTCCTTTGGATTACTGCAACTCTCTTTACTTTGGCATTTCTAAATCTTCCATTGCTCGACTTTAATTAGTGGAAAATGCCGCTGCTAAATTTCTCAAAGGGCAACGTAAATTTGATCACATCACTCCAATTCTGAAATCACTGCATTGGTTACCTGTACGTTTGAGAATTGAGTTTAAAATCCTTCTTTATGTTTTTAAATCTATAAACAATCTGGCACAGAGCTATCTGTCTGATCAACTTTATCCACATAATCCTACAATTAATTTGAGGTCTGGTGATAAAAGACTTATTTCTGTTCCCAGATCAAGGTTAAAGCATAGAGGAGATAGAGCTTTTGTGATTTCTGGCCCTAGGCTTTGGAATAGCCTTCCAGCCTATATTAGATCGGCACAGTCTCTTAAACCCTATTTCTTCTCTTTGGCTTTTAATTCTTTGTGATTTTATGGTTTATATCTGTGGTTTGGTATTTGTGTTGTATGTCTTCATCTGTTTAGCACTTTGGTCAGCTGTGCATGCTGTTCGTAAATGTGATAAAATAAAACTAACTTGAATTTATATAGGGTATTTACTGTCAAATAAGACCATTTTTATTAATTTACTCCAATGTACGTGACAATGGCACTATTTTAAAATCATGTATGCCAAAATTGGAAATATGCCAAAGAGCTTAAGAGATGAAATATTACAAGAGAGGAATATTATTTTCTTTCATTACAAAGTTTATTCTCAAAATTAACATATATTGTTTAAAGATTGAAGGATAACAAAATGAACAACAAAAACTTCTGTGTTGTTGTTGGCTGTGAAATTGAGCTTTTAGATTAACAAATACATACATTTATAATTAGTACTGAATGTCTGACTGAATATTTCCTTATTTAGATAAAGAAGCCAAACTTTTTTATACTGTGATGGAGTACTGTGCAGGAGGAAATCTTCATAAGAGGATGGAATTACAGAGACTGAAAGGCTGTTTTGAAGAAGAACAGGTGAGTGTCTTATATAGACTTACATTTTCTCTGAAAATGTACATTCATTTATTTAAATTTTGCCATTAAATCTACAATCAGGATTTGAAATGAATATAAGGGGAGGAGAAAGCGGGTGTCACATGTGTAGCTGTCATGTGTTTTTCCATGTGCCTTTAGTTTTTTCCCCATGACCTAGTTCTGTCTGTTTAGTTATTCTGTTCAGGTGTGTCTAGTTAATTATCATTGATTTCCCTTCCTTTATAAGTTGCTTTCTGTCCTCCAGTACTTGTCCGTTCTCGTCAATGTATAGTGTGAGTTAACCTGTGTTCTCTGATCTTTGTTAATATTAAATATTGTTATATTGTTCCTACGTCTCTCTGTGTGTTTGGAATACACACCCCATGACAGCGGGGGCACAGATATTTTGGGGCTGATAATGTATATGGATTTTAATGATTTTCACTTACAATAAAAGCATGTCTTAACCCATTTTGTTACAACTATAGCTAACTAGAACTACAGAAAACTATATCAAATATTTTAGTTAACCTTTTGTGAATTTATAATCATTAAAAAAATTTCATTCTTTTTTAATTTCTTTCTTTTTTTATTAATCAATGGTTATTTTAATGCACATGTACATACAAATACAGTCTCAGCTATACAGTAAGAAATAATTGGAAATATACAAACAAGTAAGCAAATTAATACAATCAGGCTAGCTAGGGGATAAATATGCACCATAAAATAGAAGGTCAAGATAAATTATTAATGTAGAACCAGAAAGGAGTCCATAACTGCCAAAAATCATCAGACTTTTGATGTATATAGTAGGGTGATATTCTCGAGTGGAATAGAGACAACCACATTTTAAAAGAGGGTACCTGAGGAGATGACCACAATAAAAGTATACATTTCTTTTCTATATAGACCAAAATTAGAAACAAGTGTTTGGTGTGGGAGTCCAACACATTCTCTACTCCACTATATAACAAATAAAGTTCCAGAGAGAAGCAAAATTATAATGTAACCTTTGTAGAAAATGATGTACTTTCTTCCATAAAGAAATGATTTTGTCACAATACCAAAAATGAGGAAATATTTTTCAAAGGTTTTTTTTTTATTTTTTAAGTTAAAGCAAAGATCAGAGAAGTTTCTGTAAATCTTTTTCAGGTGTAAAGGTGTAAAATAAACTCCATTAATGAATCCCCAATGAAGTACCCTTAGATAACAAATTATTACAAATTTCAGACCACTATGTATCTTCAATTTTGTAACTGTAACGATCAGCTCTGGATGGCACTCCAGCTCTCCACGAACGGTGTATGTGTTTGTGTCTGTTTTACTCATGGACTCTTATCAATGAACTCTTGTCTCCACCCTTCTGATATATTCTCCACCCACCTCATGTGTTTCCATAGCTACTGATATGTTCTCCGCCCCCTCTGTGTCCTCACCTCCTGTATAAATACCCCAGTATTCCCTGTGTTCCCCGCTCATCATTGTGTATGGCTTGTCCTACCTTTGTAAGCGTTTCCCCGAGTGTTCCGTTGTCTCTGTGTTTTGCTCTTGAATTTCTCGTTGCTGATCTCGCCTGTTCCACGACTTCTGATTACTGTTGCTGCCCATTACGGACTCTATTTTCATAACGTGTGACCTGCCTGGTATCTGGATTTGTCTTTTGCCTCATCTCTGACATTGTTGTTCGCCGTCTTTGTCCCGTGAGTTTACCCTTTTAATAAATACCCTGCATTTGGATTCGCACGCTCCCCGTCTTGTTCATGACAGAATGATGAACTTCCAAGAATCCAGCGGGTATTTTCCTGAGAAATCCGGTCGCGGCAGCGATGTCATGCGGTATCTGAGCACTATATTCCAGAGAGGGTGTTACATTGTCGATTATGTGGAGGAGTTCATCGTGCACTGTCATTTTGCTTGCGCAAGTGAGAACCAGCTAAAGGACTGTTTCCTGATGGGACTCGACCCGGAAGTGCTCAAGTACTTCAACACGGTGGTGAATGAAGACCCGGAGTGGACTTTCTCGGAACTGGTGGATGCAGTGCTGGCTGCCTGTGGCTCTACACAGACTGTGGGATAGTGTTATGTGGAGGATCCCGGGTAGTCATATCAGCAGTCAGCAGAGTATGAGAAAATACACTCTATCTTCTAGCTCACTTATAAGATGGCTGATGCTGCAGAGTCTCATCCCAAAATGTCGGCCGAGCTGGAGCTACCGTTTCACGGTACGAGGAGCCGTGTGTTGTCCAGTCGGTCCCAGTCACGCAGCCAGACGAGCTGCTGAAGGTCCTCGCGGGCTCTATCCCGCAAATAACGGGTTCCACTCTCGTTTCACGGTACGAGGAGCCGTGTTCCGTCCTGTTGGTTTGCGAGTTGGGTTTTGTGTGGCCGGATCCGCCAGACCCAGTCTGTGATCCAGATCCTGTGTGGCCAGATCCGCCAGACCCTGTCTGTGATCCGGACCAATGTTGGCCGGATCCGCCCGAGCCGGATGGTGAGCCAGATTGGTTATTCCCAGAAGTACCAGAGCCAGTGGTGGTACACCGACCACCCGAGCTCCACGTAGACTGTGAGGTTCATGGGCCAGAACCTCCGGAGCCTGTGGGAGGCTCAGACACTCCAATGGGTCCACTTATGGCTGCACCATGTCTGGAGAAGTTGTTATCGGCCGTAGATTCTCCAGAGCCCCCATACGTGGCTGCTCAACCCATGGAGGTGGCTGGGTCTCGGTCCGGAGGGTTCACAGGGACGCTGCCACCGTCTGTTTGGTTCAAAAGGGCGCTTCCACAATCGGTCCAACCGAGAAGGGCACTTTCATTATCAGTCGAGTCACGAAGGGCGCAAAATCTGTCCGTTCAACCCAGGGGAACACTAACACAGTCTATTCAGTCTCTGTTCATTGACTGTGTGGTCCCCGAGGGCACAATGTCAGTCTGATCAGCTCATGAGGGCGCATTCATTGTCTGTCTGGTCTCAGGGGGCGCATTCACAGTCTAGTTGGTCTAGAAGGGCGCTATCACTGACTGTTGGTTGCAGGAGGGCGCGTTCACTGTCAGTGTGGTCCCCGAGGGCGCAATGTCTGTCGGTTCGGCTCAAGTTGGCCCCTTCATTGTCTGTCTGGTCTCGGAGGGCGCGATCACTGTATAGTCACCCTAGAAGGGCGCTAACTTAGGCTGTTCAGTCTTTGAGGGCGTTTTCATTGTCTGACAGAACCAGAAGGGCTCTGTCGCCATCCGCTCCACCCTGGAAGATGGCCTCGCTGTCTGTTTCACTGTCTGATTTAGTAATTCTTTTTTTTGCGATCCGTGATCATGTAATCCAGCTTAGTTTTGAGCTAGTTTTTCAAAGCAACATCGGATTGGATCAATCTGATCTGGATAGGAACTTTTCAGGATCACCAAATCTGGATAACCAGTGCTCAAACAGGATAGGAAGTCACAATGTAGAACTATAGATATGTAAAGAGCAACAAGTAGAATAGCCAGTGTGGGGTCAATATAAGTTTATTTTTA
>JAUMHE010023831.1:0-13507 GCA_032359235.1 Enteromius mattozi | reverse complement strand
AGATTTGCCATCTCGAAGCGAGATTCCTATTCGTCGGTCACCGACGTGACTCGGAGTGACCGACTGAAAGGGAACAATAATCACATGTTTGCAATTCACCTTTTTTTCCCAAAGTGGCACTGTTTATAATGACAATGTTATTTGTGACTAGCATAATTAGCACAAGCATAAAACAATAATCATCTGCAAAAACCGAACTGGCTTGAATGGCTTTACTGCAGATAAATTTCTGTAAGTGTCGTCTGATGGTGGATGTGGTGAATAACGATCAAAATGTTGTTTTTGAAGATGCTGAAGATGATACTTTTGAGAATATATTGAGATCGTGAGTTTGTAATGATTCGTCAGAGACTGTCGGATCCATTTGTAGTTGTTTAATCACACAGTGAGCAAGCAGGGTCACAATCCACTGCAAACAACAATATCAGAGGGCAAGACAAATCTCTAATCAAAGAACAGGCAGAATGGATGGGGCAGGAAGATAACAATCGTAAACGTAGAAACAGTCCAAAGTACACTGTACTCTGAAATACACTGAGAGGCAAGACAAGAAATAAATGCTTAGAAATGATACCTGGGGCAATCAAGACTTCATGTCATTCTGGAGGAAATCGGGTCCTTAAATACACAAGATAATGAGATACACCTGTAGCGGTGAACCTGTAGCGGTGATCAGCCAAGGTACGTGAGTAAAATGTGTCCGGGTGGAAACATTAGTACTCTGGTGAAGGTTTGCGCTGATGATGATTGGAGGGAGCCACGAAGGTGAGATTCGTGACACAGTTGCTGAATGTATACGGGGGAAATGCACTCTGACGATGGCGAACCCTTCTAAGTTAAAAATGTAAGGAAGTACGCTATGATTTTTTATTATTATTATTATTATTATATGTAATTGTTCTTAAAATATCAGGAGAGTTTGCTATTGCAGCAGTTAGAGATGGATCCGTGCTGGATATAAGTCTGGGTCTAAAGACCTGAATAATGATTTGCAAAATTTCATGCAGTTTAAAGTCTTAAAATGTTTTAAATTTTACAACATTGAGCCTTAATCAACAATTTAGTAGTCAACAATTTTAATGATGGGGTCTTAATTACAACAACAAATTCAGCATATCTCGGGCATACTGATCTTTCCTTATTCTGCTTTTTGAGAAATAAAGTCCTAGTCAGATGGATTAGAGTAACTGTCAGGATCAGCTGGATGTGCCAGCCCAGTTCAGGGGATGGCGCTCCAGCGCCCAGCGAACTCTCTGTGTTTTATGTTTTTTTTCATGGACTCATTCCCACAAACTCATGTCTCCGCCCCGCTTGTCAGTTGTCATGGTGTTTCATTGTTGGCTCCACCAATTGACCTAGTTTTATGTGAATAAATCCCTGTATGTGTTTGTGTGTCTTCACGGTCCATTGCACTGTCTATCTGTTAGATTTTCCACCCGTGTTTCCGTGTTGCCATTGTCTACTTGGATTTATCATTGCTGACCTCTGCTTTCCCCGGATTTACGCCTTTGTCTCGCCCCTCAGACTGTGTTTACTGTTGTACTGACCACCGCTACGTTTTACGACCATTCTACTGCCTTTGCCTCTGTTAACCCTGTTTTGCCGATCATCGACCCTGCCTGCCTCACTCTACCCTTCATTAAAAAGTCTACATTTGAATCCGATTACCTCCTTGCCTCTCTATCATGACAGAATGGACCGTCCAAGAGGATTCAGTGGCTGTTTTAAACGACGCGACACCAGAGATTTTTCTTCGCATCGCAGGCAGGAGTATTCACCGGTGCCTTCTTCCCGGCTGCGTTCACTTTATCAGCGCGGAAGCCGGATAGAGGACTATGTAGCGGAGTTCATTGCTCTCAGCCACCGCGTGAGAGTGACTGAGGAGCAGTTCAAGGACTGCTTTCTGTCAGGTTTGGACCTAGAGTTACTTTATTCTCTGCCCGTTGACGATCCTGAGTGGACATTAGAACAACTTATAGACTTTATGTTGTTGAAAATTGGGTCTCCTTTCACTGTGGGCAAGGTGGAGGAGGACGTTTGCACAAGATGGCTAACGCCCCTGAGCCAGCACCCCTGTCTTTCACCACCACAGATGTCTCCCAAGTGTTCCCAGGCGTCGTGAGTGCCACCCAGGAGGATTTCAAGGCTGGTCTTAGGTACGAGAGACTCTCTTCTTGCTTATTTGAGCCAATCGCCTCCTTGCCTCTCTATCGTGACAGTAACGTTAGCTGACTTAACTGTTCCTGTAAGTATGTGTTTAATTACACATAACCTTACCTAAAATTAACATTAGCACTGGACAAAATATTTAGCATTGCCTTAATGCCAAACTTCTAACCAAGAAAAAAAAAAAAGAACATTTGTCCTAAAAATTGAATAAATGTGAGCATTAAATTAACCTTTCTCATACATGTTGACACATTGTTTCATCACTAATTTTAATGTTTTAAAACAAATTAGAAATAAACGATTTGTTTATCTGGTTAAGTTTTTTAAGTGGAGTGATCTTCAGTGTTACTTACCGAACTGATCTGGATTCTTTAACCACAGGTAACAGATACTGAAGAACTTCATCTGCTAAATGTTGTGCTCCAATAAACTCCTTTAGATCAAAAACATCCATCTTCTGCTCCGATATCAGCAACACATAAACCAGAGCTGACCACTGTGAAGAGGAGAGTTTGGTTTCCCTTATTTTTCCAGATTTCAGATAACCTTGGATCTCTTGCATCAGTGAGTCATCACCCAGTTCATTCAGACAGTGAAACAGATTGATAGATTTCTCTGAAGAGTGATTCTCCATGATCTTCTGTTTGATGAACCAAACTGTTTCCTCTTTGTTGTAGAAGCATCTTCCTGTCTGTGTCAGTAGTTTTCTTAAGAGAGTCTGATTGGAATCCACTGAGAGACCCAGAAGAAACCGCAGGAAAAGATCCAGATGTCCATTCTTACTCCGTAGAGCCTCATCCACAGCTCTCTGATGCAGCTTAGATAATGACTTTGTTCTGTTTAAGACATTAGAGAAAGAACTTTCAAACACATTTCTCTCCTTGGTTGTAAAGGAGAGGTGCACATATAAAGCTGCTAGATGTTCCTGAAGGCTCAGATGAACAAAGCAGAAGACTTTCCCCTGAAACCAGCCCAGCTCCTCTCTGAAGATCTGAGTGCACAGTCCTGAGTACACTGATGCTTCTGTCACATCAATGCCACACTCTCTCAGGTCTTCATCATAGAAGATCAGGTTTCCTTTCACAAGCTGCTTGAAAGCCAGTTTCCCCAGTTTGAGGATCATATCTTCATCTGCCATGTTCTTCTCATAGTCCTTCTCATGTTTGATGTTGGTCTGAAGGATCAGGAAGTGTGTGTATATTTGAGTAATAGTCTTGGGAATCTCTCCACTCTCTGCTCGACTCAAGATCTTCTCAAGAACAATGGCTGAGATCCAGCAGAAGACTGGGATGTGACACATGATGAAGAGGCTCCTGGAGGACTTCAGGTGTGAGATGATCCTGTTGGCCAGACTCTGATAACTGATCCTCTTCCTGAAGTATTCCTCCTTCTGTGGCTCATTGAAGCCGCGTACTTCTGTCACTCGATGGACACACTCAGAGGGGACAAGATCAGCTGCTGCTGGTCTGGAGGTGATCCAGATGAGAGCAGAGGGAAGCAGATTCCCCACAATCAAGTTTTTTAGCAGCACATCCACTGAGGCAGATTCAGATATATTAGACAACCTCACAGTGGTCTTAAAGTCCAGAGACAGACGACACTCGTCCAGACCATCAAAGATGAACAACACTTTATATTCATCACTGGATATGTTCAGTTCTTTAGTTTCAGGGAAGAAGACATGAAGAAGATCTGAAAGACTGAGTGTTTTGTCCTTCATCAGGTTGATTTCTCTGAAAGGAAGTGGAAATATGAGCTGAACGTCCTGATTCTCTTTCCCTTCAGCCCAGTCCAGGATGAACTTCTGTACAGAGACTGTTTTTCCAATGCCAGCTACTCCCTTTGTCAGCACAGTTCGGATGGCTTTGTCTTGTCCAGGTAAAGGTCTGAAGATGTCCCTGCATTTGATGGTTGTGTCCTCTGTTGCTGTTCTCCTGGATTGTGTCTCAATCTGTCTCACCTCATGCTCTTTATTGTTCTCTCCTCTCTCACTCTCTGTGATGAAGAGCTCTGTGTAGATCTCATTCAGCAGTGTTGGGTTTCTCTGCGTTGCTGTTCCCTCACACAGACACTCAAACTTCCTCTTCAGATTTGATCTTAATGTGTTGAGGACTTCATGACTGTAAAATAAAATCAATAATCATAAAGCTTCATGTATTCTTTTTGACATTTTCAAATCATATCTCTCACAGAAATGTTATACCTGAGATCAGGCCATATATCTCCACTCTTGAAATCTAATGACTGAATCACAGATGTCTCTCCCCTCATAGACATACAGCTGGACTCTGCTTCTGATCTCTTCTGATGAACTAAACTAAAACAGAGAGAGATTCAACTTAATCACTTAAAGTACCGTAGGTAACAAATCAGCTATTATCAAATTCATTAAGAGCACTTTATAAGCATTTCATAAAATTGATTTACAGAAATTATTTGCTTAAATTGGATAATGTATGGTGATATAAACTGTATAGCAAAACATCATAAGTGTTATACCAGAGTCCAGGCTGTGAATCTCCACTCTTAAACTTTATTGGGTAAGGCATAGACCTGCTACTCTTCGTAGACACACAGCTGGGCTCTGCTTCTGATCTCTTCTGATGAACTGAGCTAAAACAGAACAGATGTAATCCTTTGTTATCAAAACCATCTTAATAAATTACAATATAATGATCTTAATTTACTTTAAAAAGTATTTTTATTCAAAAAAAAAAAAAAAAAAACTTTAGAGAAAAGCTTTATTGTGTGATTGCCAGAGACGTGGCCACACAATAAAGATGGTAGCTGACGCACACGCAAACATGTACGTACCCTTTCTTTTTGGTTGTATATATGTTTGATTTATTTACTGGTTAGCTTAATCTTTGTTCATATCACTGTTACATCCACACCAGGCTCCACCCTCACCTCCTCACAAAGATCCCAGTCACCTGAGTATTAACCAGCTGCACCAGTCACCACCACCGGTTATCACTGATCACGAGCACATATAACCACACACACCCCAGCAGTCATTTTCCAAGCTTGTATCACGATAGTGGACTATCAAACCTCTGTGCATTAATACTTACCCATTGTCTTACCTGATCTCTCCTAGCCTCCCCTGTGAAGTCTCTATGTGTCTCCAGGTTCCCAGTCCTCTCTCCTTGTCTCCGTGGATCAAGTGGTGTGTGTGGTTGTGATCGTCTCCTCTGCTCCAGTTCTCAGTAACCTGCAATCCAGAAAAGACCTTTTAAGTTTCTATCATCTCAAGCACTGTTATTATCTGTGTTATCTGCAACTCACCTGTTTCTCTGGAAGCTCAACTCATTCTGTAAATAAATCTCTGTGATTACTTACGTCATTGTCAATCCGCTTCATTACAGAAGCTTGGACCATAACAGATCGCAGGTTGAGCACGAGTGAGCCATTCCAGGAATTAGTGGACGCCGAACACTTCCCGCTGCAACACCGCCGATCTCACAACCCGCACCCGCCATTCCTCCGTCAGCACCAACTGAAAACCCGGAAGTAAACACCACTTCTTCACTGAATCCAGTAGTCTGTCCCATGGTGCGATCAACTCCCTTCTCTGGCGTGGCGGGGGATTGCAGAGGATTTCTCCTACAATATGCTATAACTTTTGTTACTTACCCTACAGTTTATTCCACAGAAAGTTAAAAAATTGGATATGTAATTTCCTGCCTTTCAGGAATGGTGTTACATTGGGCAGAATCATTGTGGAGTCAAGCAGGACCGGCTGTAAGTTCTTATGCAAGCTTTTCATCTCATTTCCTGGAAGTTTTTGGAAGAACGGATAAGGAGTCATCTGTCGGTGAGGAAATTTATCACTTCCACCATGATAAACTAACTGTGCAGGAATATTCTGTTCATTTTCGCACGTTAGCCGCTTCAAGCGGTTGGAATGAAAAAGCTCTGATCACTACTTTCAGACAAGGCTTAGAACCCAATTTATGGATGATGTTAGTTCCTTATGATGACTCCATTGGTTTGGAACGTTTCATGCAACTTGCTCTTCGCTGTTCTGCCCGAGTTAATATTTACAGTCAACAGACATCTAGCAAAACCTTACCTGTTCCCCACCCACCAGAGCACCACAGCCCTTCAGAACCCTCCGATGAACCCATGCAAATGGATAAACGTCGACAATCACCCCAGGAACAACAATGTTGAATGAATATGGGCCTATGCTTGTATTGTGGTCAAACTGGACATTTCAAAAGGGACTGTCCACATCACCCTCCAAGACCAGTGGTGAGTACCATCTTACCTATGCCTGAGAAATTACAACCCTTCACTTGCCCAGTTACTATTGCTGCCAAGGATGTTTCTATCACTGTTTCAGCCCTCATCGATTCGGGTTCAGCAGGAAACTTCATTTTTGGCGATATCATACATCAACTTGGGGTGAAAAACCACGGCTACTGAGACTCGATACCAAGTTCAATCCATTACTGGAAAACCCCTATCCAACAAAGCAGTAAAACGTAGTGCTGGGTCTATTCACCTTCAAGTAGGTCAGTGTCATGAGGAGGACATTGGTTTACTGGTTCTGGAGGGCTCAACGATGAAATTGGTGTTAGTACGTCCGTGGCTTGTGAGACACGAGCCCATCCTCTCCTGGGGCTCCAGAGAAGTACTCAAGTACTCACATTGCTGGCCTGAATGTTTTCCAAAATTACCTCTCCAAGTTCATGTTCAAGTATGTTCTACCTCTATCGAAAGTCCTGTGAATAAACAATCTGTTGTTATTCCTCCAGATTATCAAGAATACCAGGATGTTTTCTGCTCCAGGAGAGCGACTCGCTTGCCACCTCATCGTCCATAGGATTGTGCCATTGATCTGCTCCAGGATGCTCCAGTGCCCAAAGGAAAAATATACCCTCTGTCTATCCCAGAAACAAAGGCTATGGAGGAATACATCAAGGAAGCACTAGAACATGGTTACATTCGCCCTTCAACTTCCCCTGCTGCTTCAAGTTTCTTTTTTGTGGCAAAGAAAGATGGTGGACTCTGTCCGTGTATAGATTACAGAGCACTAAACAAGGTAACAATTCCATTTAAATATCATTTGCCTCTTGTCCCTGCAGCTCTGGAACAATTACGAGGAGCCAAGATATTCTCAAAATTGGATCTGCGCAGTGCCTATAATCTGGTGTGAATTCATCCAGGTGACGAATGGAAGACTTTGTGCTTTTATTAAACCTACTGACCATTATGAATATTTGGTTATGCCATATGGGCTGGTCAATGCACCCTCTGTGTTCCAAGACTTCATGCATACCATCTTCCGTGAGTACCTACACAAGTTTCTGATTATATACATTGATGACATTCTTATTAACTCCTCCAACCTCCAAGACCACCGCAGGCATGTGAAAGCTGTTTTCTCCAAGCTCCGTGAATTCCAGTTGTTTCTAAAAGCTGAGAAGTGTTCGTTTCATCAAACTTCAACCCAATTCCTTGGATACAACATTGACCAGTCAGGTGTATGGATCAAAGTAAGGTGGATGTCATTGTGAATTGGCCTGTTCCTATCACAATTAAGGAGTTTCAAAGGTTTCTAGGGTTTTCAAACTTTTATCGAAGATTTATAGATAACTACAGTACATTAACAAGTCCACTTACCTCACTCCTGAATGGTAAACCTAAGAATCTCACCTGGAATGCTGAAGCCTAACTAGCCTTTGAACAGCTGAAAACCGCTTTCACCACTGCTCCACCCAAACCCAGACCTACCCTTTGTCGTCGAAGTGGATGCGTCAACAACTGGAGTTGGGGCTGTATTATCGCAGCAGCAGGGGAACCCTCCACTATTAAAACCATGTGCTTACTTTTCTAGGAAGCTGACCCCGGCGGAGAGGAATTATGACATCGGAAACATGGAACTCCTCGCCATTAAGCTGGCCCTAGAGGAATGTAGGCACTGGCTGGAGGGGGCAAATCATCCGTTCCAGGTGCTTACTGACCACAAGAACTTGCAGTACTTACGAGAAGCACAACGCCTCAACCCCAGACAAGCAAGGTGGTCTCTGTTCTTCACAAGATTTACATTTACCATTTCCTACTGACCTGGACCAAAGAACATTAGAGCAGATGCTCTTTCGCGACTCCATGCTTCCTCCGAAGAACCTGATGCCATCGACCACATCCTACCCGAGCACCTCTTTGTCAGCCCCATTCAGTGGGTGACCCCTCCAGCCACAGTTGAACCTGCACCAGCTCCTCTGCTGGGGGGCCCACCTGATCATCGTTTCGTCCCTGAACGTGAGCACATTCCATTGATTCACACCACTCATACGTCACTGGGCACTGGAAATCCAGGGACCAACAGGACCCTCTCACTCCTTCAAGAGCAGTTCTGGTGGCCCAGGATGGACCAAGATGTACAGAGGTACGTGAGAGGGTGTCAGGAATGTACTATATCAAGAACTCCAAGACATCTGCCCGCAGGAAAGCTTCAACCACTTCCCACACCTAACCGCCCCTGGTTACACCTAGGGGTCAATTTCATTACTGACTTGCCCGCCTCTGAAGGTAATACCTGTATATTGGTTGTGGTGGATCGATTCTCTAAATTCTACCATCTTATCCCTCTGAAAGGTCTTACCACTTCTTGGGAAACAGCTCAACTTCTGTTTGATCATGTGTTTCGTCCATATGGATTCCCTGAGGACACCTGGAACCAGTACTTGGGCTGGGCCGAGTATGCCCAGAACTCTCTTCGACAATCCACCGGTCTTACACCGTTTCAATGCATACTCGGTTTCCAACCCCCTCTCTTTCACTGGTCTGGAGAGCCTTTAGATGTTCCTGCAGTAGACTACTGGTTCCGGGAGAGTGAGAGGATCTGGGACGAAGCTCACCAACATCTCCAAAGGGCAGTGCATAGGCAGAAGACCAATGCAGACACTCAACGCTCTGAAGCTCCAACTTATCAAGTCGGCCAGAAAGTTTGGTTATCCACCAAGGACATTCGCCTATGCCTCCCCTGTAGGAAGCTGAGTCCTCGTTTCATTGGTCCCTTCACCATCACGGAGCAGATCAACCCGGTCATGTATCGTCTCCAACTTCCACCACACTACAGGATTCACCCTACCTTTCATGTGTCATTACTCAAACCTTACCTTGATCCTCTTGTTGTTCCCACAGAGCCTGGTGATGATGAGCCCCCTCCTCCCATGGTTGTGGAAGAAGGCACCATCTACACGGTTAAGGAAATCCTAGACTCCCGGCGTCGTGGTGGTAAGCTAGAATACCTTGTGTACTGGGAAGGGTGTGGTCCAGAAGAAAGATCTTGGGTCCCTAGAGAAGATGTGCTTGATGAGACTCTACTTACCGAATTCCACAAAACACATCCTCTTCGTCCAGCACCCTGAGGTAGGGGTCGACCACCATGACGTCGGAGGGGGTACTGTTACATCCACACCAGGCTCCACCCTCACCTCCTCACAGCTGCACCTGACACACTATTTATACTTCATAAAAATGACAGACATTGATTTGGTCAATTGTGTTTTATTTCTAGTTAAAATTTCATTCTAGTTAAAAGTTAATTAATTTCATACCATGAGTGACTAGTTTGGGTGCACACTTTCAAGTAAGTAGTGGTATAATTTACTAATGTAACGAGGACGCTGACACAGAATGTGAATCCATTTGCAGAAGTTTCTTAAAAACGAAAGGCAGAGACAGATTATCAATTTCAGGCAGTTGGTCAGTAACAATGAGGCAGTCCGATCTGGCATCAAACACAAGGGCAATCCAAGAGGCATAAACAGTAAGGCAGGCAAGGGGTCCAAACAGAGACATAACATCAGTCTGATAAACATAACAAAACAGAAGGGCAATCCGTGGAATCGTGGTCAATGGCAGGCAGAGTCGTAACAAGATCAGGCAGAAATACAATCAGGGAAAACGCTCGGTAAGGCAGTGAGACTGGCAATACTTCACAAAGTCTTAGCATGGGCCTTCCTGTTTTATACAGGCCAAACAGGAAGTGAGTGCAGAGGGAGCGGAGTCAAGCTAGTACTCAGGCGAGGGCTCCGTCTGCTGGCTTGGCATAACATTTTTTTATTTTTTATTTAAGTTACCTATGGGTGGAGGACAGAGGTTGGGTGCTGATGTTTATATTATCCCCACATGTGTCTGTGTTTGTGTGTGTGTGTAATGGACTAGTCCTTCATGTATAAAAGTCCCCCTTATGTGCTACTTGGGGAGTCACATTTTCCTTCCTTTGTTTGTTTGTTGTTTGTTACTTTGGTTTTGATTATTGTTATGTTTAGTTGACCCTTTTTTTGCATGGGCCCAGATTGTCTTTACTCAATTGATATTTAATTTGTAACTTTGCTTGATTTCAATAAATCATTTCTGTTGCAGGAAATCCAGCATTCCTGATTTGACTGCTCTGTCCCTCACAGTGTTACTCAAAGTACCTGCAGCCTGGAAAATAATCTTCATCTCCAGATGTTTGTGCTTCATTCATGATGGATCTGAACAGTTTGATCTCCAACACTGACTCTAGATGGAAATGACAAACAATCACAGAAACTACAGTAACTAATTAAACATCTTATATTGTTATAAATCATTCTATTAAACCTTGTTGTGTATTGTAAAAAAAATAATTAAATCTTTATGAAATGACATAACATCAACTCTGTACATTTACATTCACTTTTACACCATTCTGATCATGTCATTCATCTCAATCTCAAGCCAAATTCAGACTGTGGTGAATAAATTGCTGTGATACACTGATGTCAGTTTGATCACTGAGTGATAAACACATTTAATAATAAAATATAGCCTATACAAAAACTCTAAATTTGTTAGCTTTGCTTCATGCAAATAAAATTTCTCTTAAATATTTAGAAATTTTACAGTGTCACAAACTAAGGAAAGTCCAGTGTTTTACATAAGAAAGACATGAGAATGCATGAGTAATATATGAAATACATTTATTATATGTCATATTTCTTACAGTGTAAGTGTAACACAACCTTATTACAGCCTTTAAAAACTATGAGGTGGAGTGTAACAGCAGCAGAAAACTTCATTTACACTTTTTTACACACAATTAAAAAGTTTTAAAAAGTGTTTACAGAACATTAGAGTGAAACATCTTAGTGTTATAAATCCTGTTTGATCATATTCAATCTTGTTTCATGAGTGCTTCATGATTAAGATAGTATTTAATGTTTACTTACATGAATAAGGAAGTGTCTTTCTGCTCCAAAGCTGAAGACTTGCTTTGATCAAAATGTTCAGTTTCTAGACCACTTCTCAAAATATCTTTGCTTTCCCATTATGTTCATGTATCTTCCCACATTAGCAAATAAAAAGTGTAATGTGTAATGTGTAAATGTCACATATAAAACATAATCTGCTTTAACTTTCAGTAAGTAAGGAAGTAAAACCTGTTTGAAGGAAGTAAAACCTGTTTGAAGGAAGTAAAACTTGTTTGGAGCAGTGCTGAGGCTGCGGTGTCCGCTCACTTTCACATGTGGCCCAATGAGAAAGTCATTTTCCAAAATAAATGAGATTTATTAAGAGAACATAATAAAAAAAATGACTTTTTCACTATAGCTTAATATTTATTTTAAAAATATTTATTTTAAAAATATATTTAATGCTCGTTTTCATGATCAAATACAAGTATTTTTCCTAATTTTCTCTCTTACTAATGATGCAAATCCATGCTTGTCAAATTGATGATCTGGGCCACAACCTTGCTTACATTCTGGCTCAGTTCAGGCTGGGTCCCCAGCCCAAAACTTGCTCACAAACTTAAAACAGACACAAACTATTTTCTCTGGCTCAGTCCCTTTAAAATTACTCTTATTTACTGCCGTGTACCAGATCCGGCCTGCTGTAGAGTCACTTCTACTATTTTATGTGGCCCAGGTCTGGCCCAGACACTTAAAGCAAGATCTGGCTAAGAAACTGCTAAATGTAATTCAGCAGTAAAACACAAATAAAACCACTTATATAATATAATTTAATTATGTAATTATTATAGTAAATTATATGTGTGTATGTGTGTAAATGATGTCTTGGCCCAAAGAGACTGTTGTCTGTCTGGATCTCAGTCGGTGCAATCAGAAAGGCTTTACATTTGGTGTCCCCACAAAGTCATTATTTTTTCAAATGGTTATGGGTAAGTGCCTTAAATAGCTAAAAATAATTATTTCTTCTTGTCCGCATCAGTGAGTGTATTTTTTGTGATCATGTATCAATGTTCAATCAAAATATTTTATAGTACTTTTCTTTTGCCAACAGTTTATTCGTTTTAAGCTGAACGTCCTTCAAGAACCGTGCATCTTCACTTTGCTCTGATGTTGGTAAAGCCCGCTCTGAGGACCATTATGCAGGTGATACATGCACAGACTGTGCAAATAAAATGCACGGGGGGGGGTTGGGTGTATTTGTATTCGAGTCAAATTCAAAATAGGCGTAAAAATACTTTTTTTTTTTTTGCATTACACTTCTATTTACTCTATAGTTTAAGTATTCTTTAATTATATCCATTATAATAATTATGGATATGTAATATTGGTTGATGTTTTTCCATAAATTCAGCAATGAACATGTAACAAGGAACATCATTGAAAAGAAAATAACATAACAGCCATTACTTCGACACAACTACACAAGCATTGTATTAACCTTTTGAACCGAACGTTAAAGTTACTCTGTCAACAGCCTATTGTCTAAATTACCGAGCTAACAGAGCTAATGCTACGTAAACAGAGCGAACATAAGAGCACCTGAATGCAGACGTCAATAATGCAGCGTAATTAGGGGTGGGCGATATGGAAATTTTTTTCTTTTTAAAGATTTGTTTCTGGGGAAATCACGATTCTCAATTTTTATCCTGATTCTTTTTCAAGTTGGTTTTTTAAAACTATTTTGCAAATTACAGAGTTAGGGGTGGGCGAAATATCATATTACCATTTTTTTTCCACAAATATCACGATTATATCATGATACTTTGTCATTGATTTTGCAAGTTGTCTGAGCAGAACAGACAAACTAATTTGCCTTTTTTTGCCTAAAAAACAACAAAGTATAAAATAAAGAAGGGCAGATATTTAGGCTAAAGGGTAACACTTTATAATAACTATCCGTTATAACTAGTTAATAGATCATTAATAAACCATTAGTTAATCAGTTATAAATGACTTTTTAAATAACAGTTAATAGTTTAATTATTTACAACTAACCATTATAACTAGTTAATAGACCATTAATAAATGGTTAGTTAATGAGTTATAAATGACTTGTTAAATAACAGTTAATAGTTTGTTAATTATTTATAACTGTGCCTTATAGA
>JAUMHE010023830.1:0-13548 GCA_032359235.1 Enteromius mattozi | reverse complement strand
TGCCAAAGTAATACCGCCTCCTTGTGAAGACCTTATATTATGTGCCATTTT
This sequence comes from Enteromius mattozi, assembly GCA_032359235.1. Classification (NCBI taxonomy): domain Eukaryota; kingdom Metazoa; phylum Chordata; class Actinopteri; order Cypriniformes; family Cyprinidae; genus Enteromius; species Enteromius mattozi. The sequence continues at coordinate 13,497 of JAUMHE010023830.1, read as the reverse complement.
ACAAAGTACACAATTTTAACTGCGATTACAAAATCACCCAGATAAAACGAAGGGTTAACAAAGATAAAGAACGATAAACACTGACCACACCCACTCATCCCAACCCAACTGCCTGCCCAAACCAGGCAGCACAGAAAACCCATATATACTGTGGGGTGAAAAGTGACAAAGAGGGCAGCCGATTAACAACCAAAACAGCAAAAAGTAATAAGAAAGAAAATTAAAAAAAAAAAAACAGCACTCCACCACATATCCCTTAAAACCTTAAATCACAATGAGAATTAAATACAGGTCGCTCTCACAACCACATAAAGATGAAAATAACAAGCATATAAATCAAACTAATCAGCGTTAGCTGAGAAAATAATAATAAATATTAATAAATCAATGTTATGAGTCACAAGAAGTCAGGCAGGGAAAAGCAAACCATGACGAACATTTGCCTCTTTGAGCCTTTTCCTCACATCATTGAAGGCTTGGCGTTGCTTCAGAACCTCAGAGGTGAAATCCGGAAAGATGAGGATGCGCGCTCCGTTGTACATCAGAGGAGAGGACAGTCGCGCAAGACGCAGAATCTTCTCTTTATCAGGGTAATGGTGCAATCTGGCCACCATCGTCCGACGACAGGATCGAGCGTTGCCAACCGGACCGGTACGGTGGGCTCGGTCAATCTTCAGAGGTTTTGTGAAGTTACTGGCGCCAAGAATCTGCGCAAGAAAGTCTGCAACAAACTGCGTCGGGCGACCCTCCTCCACTTTTTCAGGCAGGCCAACAATCTTAATATTTTGCCGTCGCGAGCGCCCTTCAAGATCATCTAATTTAGATGTCAGAGATTTGCATGTCTAAAACCAATCACAACAATGGACCTCAAGTTCAGAAATACGGGCCTCGTAATCTGTACTAGCCTTTTCGAGTTCTGTAACTCATGAAGTGACTTCTGATAGCGAGGCTAGCGTCTGAGACAATGTAGATTCCAAGGATTCAAACTTTTCATTCATAGAACCGTTCATCGATTTGATAGCCTCCATAATGTCCGCCAGGTTGACAGGATCTGTGAGGCTAGTAGCGGCCTGTGCATCGTCCGACTGACAAGCACCCTGTTCACCTGCCTCCTCAGCCGACCTATCTCCTTTCTTAGCTTTGGGCTTAGTCATGTCGTGTGTAAAGTTAAAACTTCAACAAAAATTTTTTGATGAAAATATGACAAAATCAGGGAAAATGCGGAGCACGAAAAAACTACTCTACTCCATGTGGCGTTCACTACGCCACACTTTTTTATTTATAAGGCTGTGATAGGATTGTTGTCCTCTTATTTATCAATATTCTCTTCTGCAGAAAACAATAGGTACAATCTCAGGTCAAAAAATAGTATTCTTTTACTACACCTTCCATAAAATCAGAATTTGGTCAAATTTCCTTCCGTTACAATGCCCCTTCTGTCACGAAGCACAGAACAAAAGATCCAAGTGCAGTTAAGTCTTTTAATGAAGTTCCAAACAACCAACATCCATGGAGCAATCCATTTTGGAGGAGTCAGAGACAGGGTTACACGACAACACAACAGCAACAAAATACAAACTAAACAGAGAATATTATCCAATTAAGCATAGCAGGGGTGTCAAACTCAGTTCCTGGAGGGCAGAAGCCAACTGTGTTAATGCATGCCTAGCATGTAGTTTTCAAATAAGCCTTAATGACTTTATTAGCTGGATCAAGTGGGTTTAAATAGGGTTACAACTAAATGTCTGACACCCCTTGTCTATAGAATGTGATTTACAAAAATACATATATAAATAGGTACATGTATTATAAACTGCATTTCTCTTGCATGTTCTACATGTTGGATGCACTTTATTTTAGCAGAGCACTTTGGGATTACTTCTAATGACATGTAGTTGCCAATAGAGTTGATATCTCAACTCTGAAAACCCAAAGATTCTTGTTGTCACCTTTTTTGCGGTGTCTGAAATTGTTAACTTGTTCATTGATTCTTAAATCCCTAAATAGTGCATGGCAGTTAAGCATAGTATATCAACAAGGAGTAAACAAAACACATTTGGACACTGACACGGTGAATCAGAGAAATGGAGCTGTTGCAGAAAATGTGTGACATGCTTTAATTCCACACATCGCTCAAATAGAAATAAATACAATAAATAAATGCATTTTTCTGACACCATTCTGATGTAAAGTAAATAGAGTTAATGTTTTGATTCCATTTAATCCTGTGGTGGTAGTTGGAAAGTTGTAAATCAAACCTGGAATTAATGCTGTAAAAGATATTAATGACAATCTGTGAAAAAATCCATCCGAGATGATGCTGGCTGAAAAATTCTAAGTGTCAGAATGTGTTTAACTGATCTTTTAAACCAACTGTAAAATAAAGCATAAATAAGAGGATTCAGTCCACAGCTGACATACAAAGTCCAAATTAAAAATGTCATTGTAGTGGAAGAGATAGATGTGTATTCTGTTAGAGAACAGATACAGAAAGGAATCCAGCATATCAGATGAACTGTCACAATGATTCCTAATGTTAATGCAGCTTTGCTTTCAGATTTCCTCTTCATCGATCCTTCCATTACAGATGTATCACCTTGCAGTGAGTTTATAGCTTTTACTTGCCATTGTACAACATAAAATATTCTCAGATATACTGTGATGATCACTACACAAGGAAATAGGAAGAAAAAGGTAAAATCTGTGAATGTCCAAGCAGGACTAATCATAGCAATACACTGGCCATAACACAAAGTTTTCTGAGAGATATTGAAATATTCACTACTAATTACACACCCAATACTATAAACTGAACAGAAAAACCAGCAGAGACAGATACTGGTTAAAGTTTTAGTTGTTGTTATTTTCTGTGGGTACAGTAAAGGGTGACACACAGCCACATAACGATCAACAGCAATTAAAACTAAAGTACTAAGAGATGTACAAAGGAGCAACTTAAGAGCACTTACAAACAGTCCACAGTAAGTGTCTCCAAAATACCAACATGTCTCAATTTGTTTAATTCCCTCTATGGGTATCACAACAAGTCCGACAAGCAGGTCAGCCACAGCCAGAGAGAGAATGAGCAGGTTGGTTGGAGTGTGAAGCTTCTTGAAGTGAGAGATGGAGATGATTACCAGCAGATTCATAAACACAGTCCATGCAGACAGCACTGATACAAACAGATATATGATATTGTATTCATGTCTGGAGCGTTTTCCCTTGATACATGATGAGTTGATGGCAGGAAAGCAGTATTGAGTCTTATGATCTGTCTCTGTCTCATAGGCCATGAGTGAGTCTCTTTCTGTAAGAAGTTTGTTCTGCTTTGCTATTATAGAGTGACTGGATCATACTGATCAACCCATCTTACGCCCACTTTGATGCTACATAATTATATAATTATTTATGTGATGCTTGGGGAGGGGATGTTGGCAGAGACAGGGCATTATTTCAATACTCAATGTATTGTATTTTATTTTAAGTAGAATGCACATAAATGGAACTACATCTTGCAATGAGTTAAATTAATTAATTAAGCTTAATGCAAATCTTGCACAACGGACATATCGGTAAGCTCCTGCTCTCGAATACAGATAAGCCAATTAGACAGTTGCATGGAGTGTGGTACTCGGACATCTGTAGGTTTTTAGCTCCATAAAAAAACAATGGAAGACCTGAAACGTGCATTATTTATATGGGATTTATGCTTCAAGAAGATGTTCAAAAAACAGAGCAAAATGTCTCTAAGCATTCAACCTCAATCCAATCAAAGACAGTTGTTCCTTTTCCGGGTTGTTATACAATCATTAAGATGCAATTTTAATAAGCTGAAGCAGAATGCTAAAACTAAAGATGTTACTGTTCATGCAACCACGCTAATGCACATTGTGAGACAAGCTTTTCATGCTGCAGCTGTCATTTTAAAACAACATTGTAAAATAATTCAGTGGCCTGGTCACTCATGTGCAGAATTTAGCCCCTTTAGCCAAGTGGACCCACTGTATAATTTAATAGACAGTTTTAAAACAGACAGTGCAAATTGTTAATTTCTTTAAAACATGGTCATCTAGTGCATGCTTGTTTTCCTTGCTATGTCAGGAAATAGTAGCTTTGACCTTGCACAGTACCTGGATGACCCTGTGTGGTTAGCTCTGGTTTTACACTTTCAGACATTTTCATCAGGTTGACTTCACTGAACTCATTGATGCAAGGGAAAAATATTTTAACAGTTGACTAACAGAGAAGCTAAACATGTTGATGCACTGAAACATCAATAAAAGATCTGTACTCATCCAAAATTATTATGTCAGTTTATTGTACAAAGGCCTCTAATCAGTGCAAAAAAAGTGCAATAATGAAGTAGCCAATCACAACAATAATTTATGGTTAATTATTCCTGAATAATTCCCCCTCCAGGCTGCGCCAACCACTGGCATATGAGGTGATAGAAGTTAAAAAGAAATTTCACTATACTATTTATTTATTTATTTTATGGTAGAAATGTATATCTAATGTGAAGTAATCAGCAATCATAGAATTTATTCTTGCTTTTTTTAATGCCAGGTTGGATTTATACACTGATTTTCTGTCATGGTCTATGGACCCCACTGAATTAGCCTTGGCCACCCACTCACCACTCCATGTATAAAACTCTAGCGCCACCACTAAAGACCACATTACACTTTTTCTGATATTTTTACATTGTCTTCCTGCTAAATTTAAGATTGTCTTCAAAATTATCCTATTTGTTTAACAAGCGCAATATGACATTGCCCCTGATTTAAATCAAAAGGAGATTGTGCTTTTTATGTGGTACTCTAGGTCAAAAACTTGTTATAGTTGCCCATTTTAAGACTTATTTAAAAATGTTTATTTTCATAGAAAAATGTATTTATTTTATTTTATTTTATTATGTATTTATTTATTTTTTGCTGTCATTTTAATGCATTTTGGGGCAATGTCTGTTGTTTGTAAATACACTGCTCAAAAAAATTAAGGGACCACGTAAACAACACAATGTAACTCCAATGAGGAAGAGGAGGAGCACTGCCAGAGGCCACAAATGTGCATGTGTCTGCTCAAACTGTCAGAAACAGACTCCATGAGGGTGGTATGAGGGCCCGACGTCCACAGGTGGTGATTGTGCTTACAGTCCAACACTGTGCAGGACGTTTGCCATTTGCCAGAGAACGCCAAGATTGGCAAATTCGCCACTGGCACACTGTGCTCTTCTCAGATGAAAGGAGACCATCCGCCACCTCATCAGGAGCATGCCCAGGCGTTGTAGGGAGGTCATACAGGCACGTGGAGGCCACACACACTACTGAGCCTCATTTTGACTTGTTTTAAGGACATTACGTCAAAGTTGGATCAGCCTGTAGGGTGTTATTCCACTTCAATTTTGAGTGTGACTCCAAATCCAGACCTTCATGGGTTAATAGATTTGATTTCCATTGATAATTTTTGTGTTATTTTGTTGTCAGCACATTCAACTACGAAAAGAAATTTCTGAAATAAAAATCGAACCCTTAACAGAAGTCATTCACATACTGACTGGTCTCTGTTATCATGTTTTCACCATATCGGCAGTGGTTGTCATGCCTGAGATGAAATTGTGTTCGGGCGAGGAGATAGTGAATGAATAAAATACAGTAGCCATAGTACAATGGTGCCATTACGCTCAACCACACAACAGCTACGGGTGGAAGAAAGAGAGGGTCATAGAGCCAATCAATTGGATAGAGATTCCTTTATTTGCACACTCACAAATATGGTACGAGACATCATTCAATTCATCACTAAATGCTTTGAATATTTAATTAGTAGGTGGGTTTAATGCAGTATAATCCAACCTCACATTTAATGGGATGCCCTTATTTTCTGTATATAAAGCATCCAGTCAGTGAAAGAAAGCAGGAAGTCGAATTGATAGATGGAAGAGTGTATCACAACTTTGAAGTGGCAACTTTGAGGAGCACAGTAAACAAAAGGAGCAGGCTTCAAATGGAGATATAATCTATTGTGAAACTATTTGACAACATCATCATGGAGGACAGCAGTCAAGAAATCCAGTATTGATTTCCAAACAACAATTTTTCATGTTTCAAAGATGTCAAACCTGAAATGGTGTACGTTGTTTTGTACATGTTCATTTCTTTATTATCAGTGTTTACTGTGTTTCTGTTTCGGTCCTTAATTTAGTAAAGAGTAGGGCTGGGCGGTATACCTTTTCATACCGAATACCGGTGTTTTTTTTGTTTTAATGATATTAATTTTTCATATACCCCAATACCGGTGAGTGTATGCGTACAAAGCGTCGGGAACACAAAGTGGTGGAACATCCGGCTGCGGGTCATTGTTTGAGAGGGAGATTGTTTTGCAGTGGGAGCAAACAAGCTGTATGCGTCTGCATTAGAGCGGTGGAAGCACGGCCTGTGTGTGTTTTGAGCGGTTAACAGCATGGACGAAGAAAATAGGTGCGTTCGAGATGCACTACACTAGCCTGCCACCAGCTGGCGAGAGCTGCCCCTTGCATTCGGGGGTGGAGTAAAGAGGCGGCTGTCAGGTCGGACACTTATAGGTTTCCGTAGTGTGCTGAATCAACGTCATTATGGCAGACCACGCCATATATATTTACCATATCGCCTAATCTTCTTTTTTATCATTAATGTTTTGTTTGAATATCAGATATTCGATATAAAGATTGATTACATACAGGAACTTTTTTAAGAAAAAACATGCAGCACAGATAGTGCTTGTTGTCACATAATCTGACCAATGAGAATAAAGTGTGTCGTCATCAAGGCTTTCGCAGCTGATTTTGAGCAACTGCAGCACCTGTCCTCTGTGACTGCTCTAGTTTTGCTCTCACGGTACTTTGATGGCACGTGTGATCGAAAGGTGGCTGCAGCACCGATCAAAGTCGGACAAATGATCTTACCAGAATGCATTTTGTAAGACGGCAGCCGATTTCTTGCAGCGCCGCTTTAAGTCGAACGCACCTAATGTCACAGACAAAGAGGAACTTCTTCCAAAAAGAGGAGCCATGTCGGTTGTGTGGAAATACTTCGGCTTTAAAAAAATCTGACGTTGATCAAACAACCATCATATGTAAATCTAGTCTTGGATGGGGAAAAAAAAATACCGTCAAATACCGTGACATCGATATAATTTTGAAAAATACCGTGTTATAAATTTTTGGTCATACTGCCCAGCTCTAGTAAAGAGGAATTAGTATTAGAGAGGAGGAATTTACATATTGTCACTCTTGATTTCCAGTTTGTTTTGGATTTTTGAACTTAAAGAACTATGTCTAGGATCAATCCCTGAAAATGTTAACGATCAAATTATTCTGCTAATATGTACAAGGCCTCACTGTTTGCTGTTTAGTATACACTTCAGGATATTGCAGGTAGTTGCCAAAAATCTACATTATGATGAAACTAATATCGATCCGGTCATCAATATTTATCTTCTTAAGAGCCGCTTACAAAAATTTTTAATTTTATTTTTGTTTCTTAAAAGACACAGTTTCACTAGAAAGGTTGGAACTATAGAAAAATAAAATATGATGTCATTGTGCAGCATCAGAGTAGGCGGTACATGGGTTGGTCAGTCTAATGTTGACACTGTATAAATGAAAGGACAGTAAGGAGAACAGAACAAACTCCTAACAGGAGGAGACTCACTCATGGCCTATGAGACAGAGACAGACCATGAGACTCAATACTGCTTTCCTGCCATCAACTCATCATGTATCAAGGGAAAACGCTCTAATCATGAATACAATTTCATGTTTGTGTTTTTTTCATTGCTGTCAGCATCGACTGTGTTTCTGAATCTGCTGGTGATCATCTCCATCTCTCACTTCAAGAAGCTTCACACTCCAACCAATCTACTCATTCTCTCTTTGGCTGTAACCGACATGCTTATTGGACTTATCATTATGCCAGTGGATGCCATTAAACTAATCGAGACATGTTGGTACTTTGGAGACACTTTCTGTGGACTGTTTGCAATGACTGTTGGGCTGCTCCTTTCCTCATCACTTAATAATATAATTCTAATTGCCATTGATCGTTATGTAGCTGTCTGTCACCCTTTACTGTACCCACGGAAAATAACTATGACTAAAACATTAATAAGCATCTGTCTTTCCTGGTGTTGCTGTTTAGCTTACAACTTTGCCATTATAATATGTAATGGCTATTTTGACACCTCACACAGAGCAAATATTTGTTATGGTGAATGTACTGCCGTTTTTAATTCTGCATGGAGATTCACTGATTTTACTTTTTCCTTCTTATTGCCTTGTATTGTAATCATCACTGCATATTTGAGGATTTTCCATATTGTGTATCAGCAAGTGAAAGTTATAAACTCTCTAGTGAAGGATGATGGTTCAGTAAAGAGGAAATCTGAGAGCAAAGCTGCACTAACATTAGGAATCATTGTGGCAGTTTATTTACTTTGTGGGATTCCATTCTATATTTGTTCTCTAACAGAATCCACAGCAATCTCTTCTACTACAATAACATTTCTAACATGGACCTTGTTTGTTACTTCAGGTCTGAATCCTCTCATTTATGCTTTATTTTATCGCTGGTTTAAAATATCAGTTAAACACATTTTAACTCTCAGAATATTCCAGCCATCATCCTCTCTGATGGACATTTTTGCAGATTGTCTTTAATGATTGTTTAAGGGTTTGATTTTGGTGTTTGAACTTTGATCTCTGTATATACATATACACAATATTTGAGGCCTTGAGACGAAGACCCATACAAGTCCATATTTTCAAATTTTGAGTAATATGATTTTTTTTCATTTGGATTGTGAACATTATATTATATATTTGTATTTTCCTTGAAGATAGACAACAAAAGCTTCTTAATTCTAAGGAGATAACATTTTTCAGTGTCAGTATTAAAAATCAAAAGTTATTGTGAAATATATTTCTCAAATGTGGAAGAACGGTATATGTCCAGTTAGTGTGGAATAACAGTATAATGCCAATTCATCATATCCCTTTAAACCACTAAAGATCTGATTCCTTTATCTTAGTTTTAATACAATAACAGAAACGTCAGGTTAATATTAAGCATTTATTTCAAGTTTATTATTATTATTATTATTATTTAAAAACAGAAAATACAGAATGAACAATTTACAATACATAGACCTTCTTACAGTACAGGCAATAACAATCTTTTATTAACAATAAACAAATAAATAAATACAACAATACATACAATGCAGACATACATCATAGCTAAATATTATACAACATATAAGGCATACAAGATAATCTACTAAAATAAACTATGTGTATATGCTACTTCAAACTGTTCTCACTCATCACATCTCACGATATACATAAATATATAAACAAATAAACTGTGCTTGCCGTAGTTTACACAGGACTGGCGGGAAATATGCATTGATACAGCTTTATTATATGTGGTATGTGGTTTATTATGATACGTTAACTGTTTTTGTGGTGTTTAGCACTCCTCAGTGCATTCAGAGAGAGAGAGAGATCACATCACATATACGGTTCTTCCACTCGCCTCTTTCAGTGGATTTTTCCCTAGTTTTTGTTCTCTTCGATACAAATATGGTTTCCAAGCCCCCTTAAAGCCTTCCTTACTCTGTCCTTCCATTTGTTCATGACGGCTCTCCTTTTTTTTCAGAGGTTTTGCCTTTTAATGTCCGAAGCCGACATGACAGCAAGCGACATCGCCCTTCTTCTTAGTGGTCATAGACTTTTTTTCCGCGTGATGCTATTTTAATGTTTAAAATGCAGACTCTTGGTCACGCGAAAATATCCCCAAACTGTTTCTGTATACAAAGTTCACACATACATTTAATGTCCCATGGTTATCTAATTTTTTTTGTTTTTGGACTTATGCGGTTGTTCATCGCACGCACTTATTTATCTATACATTTATTTCTAATATGATTTAAACTCCGGTTTTAACCCCTTGGCTGCGTCCGGCTCAAACCCTGTGTGCCCCCCCGGGAGTAAGGTGAGGTCTAGAGGCGGGGTAAGGGGCGGCGGAGGGATGCAAGAACGAGATGCAGGAGGAAGGAGATTGACGTTATTTAAGGTAAAGCCTCAGTTCCGATTGGGCAATCGGAATTTGTTTATCAACATCATTTCACAAATTCACACTTCCTCATTAAAAACGAACAGAATAGCGTGTTTGGCTTGCTGTCCGGGGAGCGGGCCGGGAGCTTGGCGGACTCCCGAGTCCTAGGGGTTTTAACCCCTTGGCTGCGAGGGTCGGGCAGAGCTCGGCGTCCAGCTCAAACCCTGTGTGCCCCCCAAAAAAGTGAGATAGTGAGGACAGCAGCAGCCAAACTTAGTGCGCCCCCCAAAAGGCGTTTTAGGAAAAAGGAGTGCTGGACGAAGGAAGACTAGAAGAGATAGGGGTATGTAGGCATATGTAAAGTGTGAAGTTTGGCTAAGGGGGTGCTGCTGACTGAAAAGATGTATGGGTGGGGTGGGATGGGGGTCTCTTGCTGGGGCGGTCCACTTGGTGGGTGCAATGCTCCAGTTTGAGCTTGCCTACTGTTATGGCAGGAAGGTTTTGTTAGATTCAGTTGGTGTATACCGGGTATGCGGTGCAGGAATTCTGTCAAACAATTGCCACTGGGAGATCTGGGTGGGCCTGGGTCCGTCTGGAGAAATCTGGTGGGGAGGAAGGGGGTTTTGGGAGGTCCCCTGCTGGAGAAGCTGCAGCAGCGCAGGAGGTTTGAAGAGCATTTCTGATAGCTGACAGATCAGATATGAAAGGTGGAGGACGGCCTTAAGGTGCTTGGCTAGGCTGGCCGGTTGAATTCATCGGTGAACAATGGGTCGGATGGGGATGCAGAATGGGGATCTGCTTCTGGGGCCAGCGTCCTGAATTTCTGAAAAAGAAAGTGAGAAAGGGAGCCAGCAATCATATTTTCTTTACCTGGGATATGTTTAGCAATAAGGGTGAATTGGTTGCAGGCTGAGATCCAAATAAGGCATCTGAGGAAGGGCATGATAGCGGGGGGAGTGGGAGCTGTGTTTGCTATTGGAATTCCTAGGTCAGAAGAAAAACCCAGGACTTTTTGGAGGTCTGCGGCTGGAATGGGGTTGGGAGGGGAAACGATAAGGAAATCGTTGAGGAGATGGATGAGGTGGGGAATTTGGTAAATGTTGGAAAGAATCCAACATATTGCTTCGGAGAGCATGTCGAATATTTTGGGACTGCTTTTGCATTCGAAGGTGAGGAGAACTGTGAAATAGAATTTCTTAAACCACTGAATGCCAAAGAGATGCCAGAAGTCAGGATGGATGGGCATTACTTTGAATGCGGAGGTGATATCAACTTTCACCATCCGTGCTCCACGATCGACTTTTTTGATTATGGCGATCGCTTGTTTGGTGTCAGGATAGTGGAGGGAGAATTCTTCGATGGGGATTAGATTGTATTTGACAAGGTCGATGATGAGGCTGAATTTACGTGTGGCTATACCTATAAGGCTGATTCGGAAGATACTGAAAGGGGGGGAGGGAAAGAGGCCGATCATGAAATTTGCGTCTAATTCTTTTTTAATTAGAAGGTTATCTGTTTCGGGTTCGGTTCTGGTGGACTGGAGATTAGAGCAGATGTGAGATTGAGAGGGAAGGCTGCTGATTCCTGGGTGGAAGCCTTGCGTCAGACCTGATAAAAGATAATGGGTAAAGTTAGGGTCAGGATGGAGAGACAATTCAGCTGCTAGACGAGAAACATTAACAGGAGTCCAGGGCTCGCAAAATCACTAGCCCGACGTCCCGGGGCTATTGTGTCTTCCAGTCGGGCTACCAAAATGTATCTCCGTCCTGCCTGTCGGGCTATCTTACAGGCAGGAACAATATATTTTAATGCTTTTGCATTCTCTTACAAATATAGTTGGGTAATTATGTTCTATATAGTTTTCGGGCAACGGGGAGCCACTATAAATATGTGGAATATTGAAATTGCGTTTGAATTCGCGATTGCTGTTTTTAATCTTACTTTCACTTTTGATGTATAAGGAGCAGAAGTACTGATTGGTCAGGGATGTATTTGTGGTGCACCAATGCCTAAGAGATCGCCCTGTCAGTCATTACTATCCTCACTTGACATGTGAAATCTCTCGCTTTAAGCTTAAACGAGATAGAAATTGTTTGCACAGTGGAGAGAATTTCGAATATCACGTACGTTTATGTGTATGCGTGTGTGAAAATAAGCGCATGGATTTAAGGAGGTATTTTAGTTCTGCTGGGCCAAATAAGACAGATCAGGGTGAAGAAGGGACAGCGAAAGAAACGCAGACTGCCACAAAGCGGAAAAGTACAGAAAAATCAGACTATTAGGGAAAAAGAAAGCGCAGCTTTTTGGTTTCATGGACAAAAGAATTTCTGTGGCTGGAACATGATAAGCTAAATAACTTGATGTTCTGCCGGATGTGTCGTGAGTTTCCCTCGATTTCTGACTCGACAAGTGCATTTGTTACTGGGACCAGTAAATTTTAGGAAAGATCCCATCAGAACCCATGAGAAATCCCAGCATCACAAGAAATGCATTGGTGCTCAGTCTGCAGCATCTTTCCCAGAACAAACACCAATTGCAAAAAACGTACTAATAATAAACCAAGCACAACAGGAAGTCCTGAAAAAACTTTTCAGAACAGCATACTACATTGCAAAAAGTGAATTGCCATTGGCAAAATTTAGCAGTCTTTGCAAACTTAAAAAGGCTAATGGCCTAGACCTTGGTTCTACGTACCTCATTGACCACGCTTGCAGAGAGTTTATTGGTGCAATAGCACGAACTTCAAGAGACCAGATTGAAAAGGAAATTCAAGAAAGCAGGTTCTTATCTATTCTAGCAGATGGCAGTACAGACACTGGTATAATAGAACAGGAGTTGGTTCATGTCAGGTATGTGAGAGATAATGGTGACATATACACATACATGATCAAATGTCAGCCAATCAAGAGTGCAAATGCTGCAGGTATTTTAGAGCCTATTGATGAGGCAGTGAACACCATGAGTATTAGAGAAGACACATGGAAAAAGAAAGTAGTGTGTGCGAATTTTGATGGTGCTGCTGTGATGATGGGTGTGAAAACCGGAGTAGCTGGGAGACTGAAACAGAGAATACCCCACATCATAACAATCCACTGTGTGGCACACAAATTAGAGCTAGTCATGCTGGATAGTGTGAAAGGCTTTGAGTACCTGGTGAAATTTGAAGATATGCTGAAAACTATCTTTAAGATGTACTACTATTCCCCAAAAAAGCAAAGAGAACTGACAGAAATAAGTGAACTGTTAAATGAGAAAATGGCTCATTTCAGTGGCCTGAAGAGCACACGATGGCTTCCAAGCCGGCTGAGATGTCTAAAGGCTGTGGAAAAAAAATTACACTCCCACTGTTGTTCATATGGAGAACATGGCAGAAGGAAGTGATATCAAGTCAGAGGATGCAGCC
>JAUMHE010023829.1:0-10036 GCA_032359235.1 Enteromius mattozi | reverse complement strand
TCGAGTGCCTACAGTCGAACAGAGCTCGAGCATCTACAGTCGAACAGATCTCCAACACCTACAGTCGAACAGAGCTCCAACACCTACAGTCGAACAGATCTCGAGTGCCTACAGTCGAACAGAGCTCCAACACCTACAGTCGAACAGATCTCCAACACCTACAGTTGAACAGAGCTCGAGCATCTAGTCGAACAGAGCTCGAGCGCCTACAGTCGAACAGAGCTCCAACACCTACAGTCGAACAGAGCTCCAACACCTACAGTCGAACAGAGCTCCAACGCCTACAGTCGGAACAGAGCTCGAGCATCTACAGTCCAACAGAGCTCCAACGCCTACAGTCAAACAGAGCTCGAGCATCTACAGTCGAACAGAGCTCCAACGCCTACAGTCAAACAGAGCTCCAACACCTACAGTCAAACAGAGCTCGAGCATCTACAGTCGAACAGAGCTCCAACGCCTACAGTCGAACAGATCTCGAGTGCCTACAGTTGAACAGAGCTCCAACACCTACAGTCGAACAGAGCTCGAGTGCCTAGTCGAACAGAGCTCGAGCATCTACAGTCGAACAGATCTCGAATGCCTACAGTCGAACAGAGCTCCAACACCTACAGTCGAACAGAGCTCGAGCATCTAGTCGAACAGAGCTCGAGCATCTACAGTCAAACAGATCTCGAGTGCCTACAGTCAAACAGAGCTCCAACACCTACAGTCGAACAGAGCTCGAGTGCCTACAGTCGAACAGAGCTCGAGCATCTACAGTCGAACAGATCTCCAACACCTACAGTCGAACAGAGCTCGCGCACCTACAGTCAAACACATGCAGCATATAAATAAATAATAATATAAATAATAAATAAATGCACAACAGTGTTTCCATGAAATGAATTGCATCAATTAGAACAAACTAGCAAATTAGTAGAAAGATTACCAAGATAATGTAAAAAAGTACAGTAAATGTACAATTTTTATATCCAAACAATAATAAAAAAAAGATAGGAAACTGTTAAAATTGTTACCAGTTTTATGTCAGCTAGTTACCAAGACAACACCTCCCATTTTTTAAATTGAATTAGTATTAAGATGAAACACTAAAAGAAAATTAAGATGGACATAAAAATTAGTTGTTTTTTAACAAAAACTAAAATATATACAAAATAAAGTCCAACTTTAAATATTAACAGAAATTATATGAATATTAAAACAATGCTGATTTACATTAAACTATTTTAATATTTAACACTTTTCAATATAATGTGAATGACTGTTGAGACCATTAGAGTGCGTGTTTCTCTGTTTATTGTGATTCTAACAGTTTAATGTGTTTATACGGTGTGAGGAGAGATCATGTTTATACTAGGACTGCATTGTTTCTGGATATAAATCCTGTATTATTACAGCAGAGTGATGGAGAAGCACTGGGTGGAGGTGTTCTGATAAACACTACTGAATAAACAGAAGCATGTTAATAATCTCCAGAGGAAGATAAAGCCTCCATCACAGCTTCAGTCCAGATTGCTCTGATGTTACAGTAAAACACAGAGAGGAGTGGATGAACGCCGGGTTAATGTCACGGACAGATGAGCTAATAACAGCAGAAATCATCTGAGACACTTCGGAACCTGCTCGCTGAAGAAGAAGAGAAGCACTGGATGAACATCATCTGCTGGAAACATTTATTAGTTCTCAAACGGAAATAAAAATAGACTTGCTCCAGTAAACACTGAACAGAAAAAAATAGATTTATATAGAGAGAGTTTGTATAAATGTGCAAAACTGTTGCTCTTTTGATCATTTTCCTCTTTTTATTTCCCCAGTATGAATATAATATTAAAAGATCCATGGAACAAGAATAGACTTGACATGAAAACTAGTGCTTTCAGACCGTTAATCACATCCAAAATACATTTGTTCACATAATATGTATATTGATCATGTATATATAAATACAAATGTGTACATTTCAGAAAAAATGTTTATATACTAATATAAATATAGACATGTAAATATTAAAAAAATATATACTGTATGTGTGTGTACACATAATACACACACACACATTATGTAAACAAAAGCTTGTCTTGGATGTGATTAATGGTGTGAGAGCACTACAGAAAACACATTCTGCTGAGGTGTGTATGTCTTCAGTTAAAAACAAAGAACCTAAAATACACTGTCTTCCCACAATTCACAGAGGAAACAGAACCAACTCAATCACTTTATTAATTATTTACAAAAAGCAGGTTGTGTTTGTCTGTGTTCGTCCGAATGAAGGCACACGACGGCTGGAGACAGTGACCCCAGAGTCCAGCTGAAGAGGAACACACAGAAACCCTTCAACAGAGCTAGTCCTGGCCTGATGTTCCAGTCAGAGTCTGGACCGGAGCTGGACACTGAAGGAGGACACGTCCAGACGACTGACCTCAGCACACGGTCACTGCAGGAGGCACAACACACTCAGAGATTCACTGTAACAGACTGACTGACCACCATATATAATGATATCACAGTTTAAAGATATTACATGTATTTAAACAGTACATGCAGTAAATTAATATTTCATTTTAGTGCTGTCAAACAATCACATCCAAAATAAACGTTTTTGTTTACATAATATGTGTGTGTGCTGTGTTTATTTATTATGTATATATAAATACATGTATACATTAAGGAAAAATGTTACATTTCTATATTATTTATAAATTATTTTTACATGTAAATATTTTCTAAATATATGCTGTATGTGTGTGTGTCTGTATACATGCATAATAATAATATATAATAATATACAACACACATATATACATAAACATGTTCATTTTAGATGTGATTAATCATTTAACAACATTATTTAATTATTTAACACAGTTGACTTAAATCAAGTATCGCGTGTGTGTTTGTAGTGTCTGTTAGGAGTTAGACCAGAGCTAGGGTCATCTGAGAGTGACCTACACTGAGATCTGTGGAGAAAGCCCTCCTCTGGAGCCTCCTGCCTCGAGCCGAGGGCCGTGGCCCAACCGGAGCCTGCACACACACACACACACACAAACTCAGACACATGTGTTCATCTGTGAGCCCTGCTGCTGAAGAACGAGTGAGAATGAGCACCGCATCATTTAGCAAAAATAAATAAAGAAATAAAAATTTTGGTTGAACTTGAAATTTTCACAAAAATAAGTTGATTAAGCCCCTATCTAGTGATCCTGGTGCTCTAGTAGTAATTAAACATCTAAAAGCATCTATATTGTTGTTTTCTGAAACGTTCACACACATAAAGCACTCTATCCTGACACACACACATATCAATGCATCTCATTATTCACACTGTTTTATCTCAAGTCAACGTTTGAGGAAAAACATCAGAAGTGGAACATTATATCTTTCTTAATATAGTCTCATTAATGCTTTTCTAGTTTAATTCTATTTATTTTTAAAGAACACTGATTTGTTTTTCTTGAATGCTTATGTTTAGATGTAAAATTAAAAAAGTAGGTAATAAACTTGCTTTATATTTATGTTTTGTATCGGTTCTTATTTGTAGCACAGATCAAATATAAAATAGCCGTATTGATTATTAATCTAGTAATGATTATTAAGAGAAGTGGGAACTGTAAGAACTTTACTTTAGTTTCTCACTAAATATACTTTGACTAATCAGGTGTAGTCATTTTTCATCTGATTCCAAAAAGAACTCCTTTTTGTAAATTTGCTCACTGTGACTCATTTTTCCAGCACAGCTCATATCTATATTTCATATTGATAATAAACTTAAACTTTGCTGTATTTTAGTTAAAGTGTCCAATAATGGCATTATAAGCTTCTGAAGTAGCATGTTAATGTGATCTGGACTGTGATTGGTGGACTGACCTGACTGGACAGCATGGGCGGGGCTTGCAGTACCGGTGGGCGGGGCTGAGGGCTGTACTGGAAGCGCACCTCACCTAACACAAGAACACACCTGATGACCCTCAAGACATCCTCAACGCTTCATTAAACACCAGACGGATCCAGACGACTCACCTGGGCCTGAAACCAAGGATCTGGAGAAGTGAGGCATGATGGGAAGAGTGTTGAGGCAGGGACGGATGTTCTTTACATTAGTGAGGTACGGTGCAGGAGACTGGACCGGAGACGAGGACGAGCTGCCCATCTGAGGACTGCTCTGAGAACACACACACATCCAGGTGATGAACCCTCAGAACATCAGAGATCAGGACGAGTGTGTCTCAGTATTGGGTGTGAATGGGTGCCGTCAGAATGAGTGTCCAAACAGCTGATAAAAACAGCTCTAAACAAATCTTAATGCTGGATTAGTTTGATCTTGTGTCTTCTCCAGATGTTAACTGATGGACTGGAGTGCTGTGGATTATTCTGATATTTTAATCAGACTCTCATTCTGACGGCACCCATTCACTCCCATTACTGAGACACATTTCTCCAGATCTGATGAAAAGACACACTCAGCACATTTAAACCATATATTCATGTTTGAGTGAACTATTCTGTTAACATTACATAAGAGCATATATTGAGGTGAATTAGTGCTTGATCTGCTGAACAAATGTTTTCAGTGCGTTACAGTGGAGTATTAATACTGAATATAATGTGGTGTGTTCTTACTCGAGGCGGGTCCAGAACGCAGACGTCTCCAGGCTTCTGTGAGTGTGTGTGATCAGAGCTGTAGTATCTGTTGTGTTTCCACTGCTGCAGTGACTGAGACTGGGACTGCTGGGATACAGGTAACGCCAGGTGCATCATCAGCATTCCACCTGCGCGCACACACACACACACACACACACACACAGAGTCAGAACACTAGACAGAAACTGATATCCAGACGTCTCTGAGAGCTGTTCAAGAGTAAAACAGCGCAGAAGAGCCTCAAGACGCCTGAAAAGGGGAACAGAAATCTGATTTGAGCATTTGAGGAGGCCTTCTAGCCTCGTCTTTTAATTAGTTGTTAAAGATGAGTGACGGAGAGACAGTGTTCATGTTAACGGAGAACACGCTGACGGAAGACGAGAAGATGAGCTGTGCAGGTCTTCTCTAACAGAGAGCCACCAGCAAAGAGCAGGAATGAGTTTTTAATTACAGGGTCAGCTCAATTAACACCTCACGAGAAACAACACCCGTCTTTCTCCAGACGTCTTAAAGAAAGGACGAGGATCTGTGTCAGACAGAGCTCAATAAACACGTCTGCAACCCGATTAAAGCAGCGGTCATCAGGACACTCTGTGATGACTAGAAAACACATCATTCAGCTGATTATTATCAATACTCAAACTATTGTGTAGCTTTATATCTGAATCCAGTCATTACAGTTTACTAATTAAAACCATTTAATAAATCTTATTCGAAAAGAAATTTCTCAATTTTAACGATGTACTAAAATAAATTAACACTGAAACAAAAATGAATCAAAACTATAGACATAAATAAAAACCAAAGTTACTAAAACTAAAATGTAAAAAACAAAAGTTCAAAATATAAATTAAATATAAAACCTGATATGAATTTCATAGTTATTTTAGAATAAATGCTTATAAAGCACTAACCTGAGAAATATACTTTGGTTTTAGTTATAGTGTCAATGTAAAAACAGAAACGTGTAATTAACTGACTTATTTTATTAAACAGTAAGGGCTTTTTCTCCTGATTTCTGAGGATGAAGAGTAGATGTTTGATGTGTGATCTCGTACACTACAGAGCAGCTGTACCTGAGCACTGCTGAGCGGGAATCTGCTGCGAGCCGCAGGGTGACGAGGTGCGCTGATACGACATCTGCTCCGCTCCTGGAGGAGGAGGAAACCCTGCGGAGGAGCTGAGACACACACACCCGTGAGCCGAGCACAGCAGACCTTCAGCTGTCATCTACTCTCACAGACGACCTCGGGATTCTTACAAAGCTACGAGAAGACTGCTTGTGTACAAAGAAAACAAAAATAACGAATGCATCCAACAATTTGTCTCCTTCATTTAAATCTGATTCCTGCATGTTCTGTGTGTGTGTGTGTGTGTGTGTGTGTGTGTGTGTGAGAATGAGACCTGGTTCTGTTAACTACACAAATACTGAAGTGTGTGATTCTGGCGGTGGTTTTATCCTCTGCGTCTCACTGTATGACCATTACTATTGTATTACAGTATTATGTACGTCTTTATATATTCCATTTTCTGTCAAATTTAAATGAAACAATTAAACGACAAAAAATAAATGTTACAAACAGATTAACCACTTAACTGTAGTAAATTAATACAATTATTATTATTACTTTTTCAAAAGGAAAATTCACACTTTTTCTTCATGTATTCATTTTAACAGTAAACCTGCCAAAGAGTTTCATTTTCATTTGATTAAATAAAATCTAAAAATGTTAAATGCCTTTAAATCAGAAAAATTCAATAACGCAAGAAATTCTGAGAAACAGAAAGAAAGAAAGAAAGGACTGCAGGGGCTATTGTTGAAGATGTTGAAACAGCTTTAATAAGGCCGGCGCTTCATGAAGGATGTGCTGCGGTGAATCGCTCTCCCCTCGGGACCCTCGTGTTATATTAAGACCAGCTGCATTTCTGGCCTTATAAATCATCTTGAGCGTGGCCTACTAAAGTCCAGCCCCGAGAGACCACCCTTCCTTACAGCGCAGGAAAAACTAACCTGCACACATCGAGACGTTTCTCACCACAATGAGACAGAGGAGATGAAATCAGTCTGAATTTATTACTCTAAAATAATATATATTCGTCAGCAGACCCATGGAAATTCATTTTAAACTGAGATATTTTTTACAGTACAGTTTGACAGCTGAACTCAGTGAGCTTCGGATTCATTACGTCCTGCAGATCATCACAATATTGTGTGCTTTTATTATAATCACCACACTCCAGATCTGACTCAGTGTGCATCAATGTTTTATCTTTTACTCCCAGCCCTGAATCTCACTCTCGGCTCCTTTTGAGATTGACAAAGTGACTAGCACTGCATTTAGAGTGAAAATCTGATCGGTTCATGCATTCCCTAATAATCAAAGCCTAATATCAATTTTCTGATAAAAATGCAATAAAAATCCAGATTTGCTTGTTTGTAGTGCTGCACAAAATATCAGTACGGCTACAAAATAATAATAATAATCATTATTAGTAGTAGTCCTATTAAATTTCTAATTACTAAATGAAAGAGTAGAGTGTAGCGTGTACCTGGCGGTGTTCTGGCTGGGAGGGATGATGCTGTAGTACACCTGGACGCTGGACGCCGGAGCGGTCTGCTGCGGCACGGACACCTGACACACACACACACATTCACTAGAGATGAGGTTCACTCTCACAGTCATTACTGCTGTAAACACAATCCTGCGCTCACCTGATAAGATGGCACTGACGGATACTGGACCATCATGCCTTGCAGCTGATGCCCCACACTGCTGTGATTGGCCGGCGGCTGCATCATGTTCTGGTAGTTCTGCTGATGATTTGGCATCACTGTTTGGTAACCTGAAGAAACACGACAACTTCAGCAGCAATACGTGAAATATGACAGAAACACAAAAAACCTTTCACTGCTCGCTCACAAAACAGCATCATCCTGTCAATCAACAATTAAACTTGGTTTATAATTATACTGCACTATCCATAAACTGCAGATACATAGAAGATTAGGAAAATGCATACTTTGCGAATGCTTTAAGACCCTCATATACATGTCATTTATTTATTTTTATTTTTTACAATTAAGTTTTAACAAATATAATATTGCATTTCAAAATATAATCATTTTAAAATAATGTTAGACGTTTTGTGTTCGAGACCCGGTTTGTATGGAGTACCATTAGTGTCAAAAATACTGATGAACCACTGCAGCATGAAAAACTGATTTTCTGAAAGTGAAAGTATTTATATTTTTAATATTTTGTATAATTATGTCTTAAGAAATGTAATCATTTTAATATGATGTATTTTGGACCTGGTTTGTATGGAGTACCATTAGTGTCAAAAATACTTTTCTAATGTTTGTTTATTAACAAACCACTGCAGAATGAAAACTTTTTTCAAGTAAAATTAATTAATTTGGTTGGACTGGTTTTAAGTAATGAGCTATAGCAATTTTTTTTAATTCTATTGACTCCTTTGGTTTTAGTACTGTAATTATTAAATGATGTGTTCCTACAAATGATACATACAAAAATATAAAAATATATTGCATTTGACTTTTGTTTTAATTTAAAGAATGTCTTAAAAAAAAATTGTAAATGCAGTGATAACAGGTTACATTAAAAAAATATCACATTCACTTCACAGAAATGTTATGGTTTGAGTTTGAAAATATTTTATAATATTGATTCTTCGGGTCCAAATGGAGCAGGAATGTGGAAATAGTACACAAATATTGAATGCATTATGAGAGTTATTCAGTGTCTGTAATCTCAAATCTATGAATTGATGTCACGGCAGAACAAGCTAATGATAGCCTTACTAGCGAAACGCTTTAAATCACTGGTGATCTCAGCAAACCAGCAGCGTTAGATTACCTCTCATTACCTGAACACGCTCCCTAAACCACAATATCTTATATAACGGCAGCGACGTCACGTCTTCGGAAGCTTCTGCGTGTCAGCGTACGAACAGGCATTAATTTACACGCGCGGCCCGTTAAGAGCCGGGTAATTTGCATCGGTGTCAAGGTTATCATGGAGCGTGTGACCTCCTCTCCGCTTCAATTTCTGCTGGCTTCTGGCCAAAGGGACGCAATCAATTTAGCCCAGATGAGAGCAGAAGTGGGACAAAGGAAAGGGACGGCCCGCGGCGAGGAGACGGCAAACACACGCTATTTTTAGCTCCGTTCTCTCACCTCCACTGAGGAGCAGAGCATGATGGGAATATTATATTAAACACCACGGCTGAGCTTGCAGGTAAGAGAACAGGAGGAGCATCTGAAGGTGTAGTTTCTGGGACAAACATCATCATTCATCATCTCTACACACCTTCAAGATGCAAATGAAATGTACAACTACAAGCAGGTTATTCACATCTGTGCGGTTTATTAGAGATGAGCTCTTGGGACATAAAACCCAAGAGAAACCAGCTTTAAATCTGTCTCAATCGATCAGAATCAGCCTGAAATCTGTTTTTAACATCAGTTTGACTGTTTTGAGACTACACCAATCATCTGGAGTTTTGTCCAGTTTCCAAATATACAAGCAGCTTTCCATATTATACCACATTATACAAACACAGACACAGACATTGCCACACAATTATAAAACATTTTATTAAATTTCCAAAAGTGATATTACATTTTAGAGCATTTAATGTCTTTAAAAGTCTCTTATGTTTGCCAATATTTGATCAAAAATAATGTAAAAGCAATAATATTCTAAAATACTGTGAAAAACTGTGATGCACTACCATTCAAAAGGTGATTTAAAAAAAATAATATAAAATTAATACTTTTATTCATCAAGGACGCATTAAACTGATCAAAAGACATTTAAAATGTTGCAAAAGTTTTCATAATCAGTATATTAGAATGATTTCTGAAGATCATGTGACACGGAAGACTGGAGTAATGATGTTTTTAAGCGGTTTTAAATTTTAATAATATTTCAGAATTCCACTGTATGTGTTTATCAAAAGCAAATGCAGCTTTGGTGAACAGAAGAGACTTCTTACAAAGACATTAAAATAAGTCCTAAAGCGATACATCAATATAAAGAGAAGTGTGTTTTCCTCAGACAGCGTGATCCTGCAGAGAGAGTGAGCAGCTGGAAAAGAGACCGGTTCACTGTGAGAATCCTAGAGCGTCTCAGACAGCGCCTCGGCCCCGCGTCCAGCCGCTCGGACTGACCAAACACTCCAGCAGCAGCCGGACAGCTTCTCCGCCTCAATCCAGAGCAATATCTGCTCAACACAACAAAACCTGTAGTGTGTGTGTTACAGGGTCAATCTGATTAGCTCCGCGCTGTGACTATCACTGTGTGTGTGTGTGTGGCACAGAAGACCATCACCACACAATAAATACACAGAGTGTGGGTCAGAGGTGCTGATATCA
>JAUMHE010023828.1:1290-13558 GCA_032359235.1 Enteromius mattozi | reverse complement strand
TAATACACAAGGCAAATCTGGTACACATTATCACGGAAGACATAAATCTGTACTTTCATGCATGTCTCGTGCCTTCAGCAGATCCTTTGATCTGAATGACACTCCTGCATCTGGATCGATCCTCTCTTCTGATGCCGCTCGCTCTTAACTGTGTGTAGAGCACGAGCCCACGCACTGTGATTGGTGGAAGGAGATGGTGGGCGGGGCGATGACGACGGAAAGTCCCACCAAACACTGGTGGTGTAAAGAGCATTTCTGTGGTGTACACGGCATGTTTACATGCAGTTCAAAACACAACAGTGCAGACCACAGACCCCGTATACCATATGTGCTTTCTAAGAAATAAACATTCACTGGCATTTAAAAGAGCTGAGGTGTTATAATTATGACACATTTCCTGAAAGTGTCACATTACTTCCAGCTCTTCCAGGCCTCATCGTGTTTGTATCAGTTCCAGTGCATCTGTTTGCTCTGCAGCTTGTATTTGAAGAAGTGCTTTGATCACATGATTAGACCTGAGTGTGAATACTTCGTTGTGTGTAAGTGATGACAGCTGTTCAGTAAGAACTCAAGAAGACTGCATGATCTGCAAATAATGTCATATCAGAACTTGTTTGGTTTTGTAGTTATTTATTTGACAAATATCTCAAGGCTGCTGGAGTGTATTTTTTCTTTTTTTTTTCTCTTTATTTATTCCATGGGTTACCAAGCATATATACGAATTTAAGAAGATAGTACAAAATACATTTCACTCTTTTGCTTCATGTTTTTGATGCTCTTCCATTATTTTCTTTCTTTTGTTTCTGCTGTGGACAGATAAACAGAACATTTATGAAAAAGATAAACAAAGAAAAAAACAAACAAAAACAAATTATGAATCAAATATCAAAAGCAGTGTTTGACCGTCTATGATACCGTACTGCCTCCAGCCAACATGCACTAGTTTTTCTTTTTTCTTATTTTAATTAAATGATACACCAATTTAGTTGATAAAGGATATCCCAGCCTAGCAGAACACAAATACTGATCAATGAAAGTGAAAAAAAAGAAAACAGTGGTCACATGACCCACAAGAGTCCATTTTGTTTTCACTTTCAGACCATGTGGACGTCATGTGTTTGTTCTGTGATTTAAAATCTGATCCACCTTCACTGGTAAGTAAAGAAGTACTTCACATACACAAACTTTACATTATATGTGATCAAACATATATTTAGGAAATTACATAAAACCTTCATGTTGCCTACACTGTACCATATACTGTTATAATACAAGTATACAATATTTATATATATCTAAATGTATTTGTATTTTTGCATAGTTTTGTAATGAACCACTGATGGAAAAAACCCCTCTGGTCTGACACATCTTTCTCATCCACAGTGAAGATCACACAATCTCTGTTCACAATGACACTTCATAAATGACTGAGAGTTTAACCATAACCTACACAACCTTCCTGTTCATGTTGAAATTGTCTTTCTGTTTGTATGACTTCTATTTTTATCAGAGGGCACTTTAGCTTCACCCTTTGGTGAAGCACATATTTTCCCTCCAGCTAAATATGAAGGGTAATGTTTTCCCTCAGCATTGTTCAAGGCAGGTCCTTACATGAAAGATTTGATGATGAAATGCAACAACTCTGTGAAACCAGAAGCAACTTACAGAGATAAAAACAAGGAACACTGCTCAACACTCTCCAACAAATATACTTTTAATTTGAACTTACTCTTAGAAATATGCTCTAGAGTTTTTATAATTGTGTGATTTGCTGAACTGCAGGCATTGTTTGACTGATTACATGTAATCTGGACTATATAAAAAATTATACATGATCACATTATTATTCACACCGGCAATAAATTACTTATCTATTCCCCTTAATACTTTTATTTTCATCTTTTAATGCCTCGAGGTTCCTTCAAAAACCCCAGTTTGAGAGCAAATGATATAACATCAAGTTTAACACACTTCATGATGCTAATCACAAAGAATAGAATATATTTTCCTTCTCTTTGTCTTTTAATATCAGTGTAGTCCAACAATACCTTCTGAAAATCAATAGGAGAAACGAGTTAGGTCAAAAGTAATCAAACAGTGACAGACTAGAGTTTATAGTTGATCTATAGCTGAGATTATTGTTGGCTCCTCATCACCAGGTTAAGGTCAGTTTATTGTACAGCACTTCACAGCATGTTGAGATGTCTGTCCTCTTTTCCTCATTAATCCTTTTTTCACAGTGTGTCTATTTTAGATGCAGGACGTGTTCTTGCTATAGTAAAGGGTATTCCTGTGGCGTCATATACAGCTTCATGTCAGAACAGGCTCACGGAGGGTGATCCCGAGGAAGGCTGTGTTTCTGGGAAATCCTCACTCCTCTGTATAACTGTGTGTGTTGATCTCGCTGAGAGACTTTTGTAGGTGTAATTGCTAGATTATAAAACACAGTGCTTCTGTGTCTGAATGACTCATCTGACATTAAACATGTGTCAATAATAATATAAACTATCAAATATCTTTGATATGCATATAACAATAGTGCACTGCTTTTATGCTCCTACGCCTTCCACAGACTAAATAAATACATATAAACAGATCCTGCAAGTCTAACTGCTATTAGATTAAAAAATAAAACTATTGTCAGTTTTAAATGTTATGAGGGATTAATAATTGTCATGCCATCTATGTCTACTGATCCCAGGTCAGACACAATAACTCGTTCTCAGTCACCTGAGTATTGATTGGAACCACATGGCAGCAATCAGGAACACAGTATAAATGCCAAGCAGTTCAGAAGCTCTTTGTCGGAGATCGAGGTAACCTCTCGTTCTTCCTGCCTCAGCTTCACGAGATTCCTCTGTACCACAGTGAATCCTTCACAGCCAAGACAAAGAGAATCTGAGCCACACTCATCAGTACCGAGCACTCTTCAGCCTGCTTTCCGTGGGGATCGTAAGATACTGAACTTTGCTAACACACAACCATACTTACCTGATATACTCACCAGAATGTATTGGATCGCGCTACATTTTAATGTGCACCTGCAACCTCACCGGCGAAACTCACCTGTCTGCCCACAGCTCGTTCGAGCGGAAAGGAGAATTGGATTCTACCTGCCTATCCAGATAAGTTAACCTGTGAAACTAACCTGTTATCACTCATTGTGTTCAGGGGGTGAAGAGGACATTGAGAGGACACAGAAGAGGAAATGATCAGTTTAAACACGGAGAGTGATTCACACACATCGCTGCACAGACCCTGCACGTACGAGTAAAGGATAGTCTCAAAGGAGAATCAGGAGATCTCCAGTGTCAGTTTACTTTCAGTTTTCCTCATTTGAGTTATTTCCCTTCCTTACCTTTTGGAAAATAAACATGAATGAATGACACTCATTTTGTCTCATTGGTCATCAGTCTGGGTGTTACAATAATAGAATGTATTTAACACAATTATCACCTTCAGTTTAATTTTATCATTATTATGCCAAATATATGACTCTATCATCATCTTATCATCCTACACTGCATCTAAAACGTGTAGCCACAGAGAAGGGTTTAATCATTCATATGCTGTAAAATGGATGAAAATATTTTTTAATGATGAAAAATGTTATATTTTATCAAAAGCAACACTTAATAATATCTCCTATCAAAGCAAGGTTGTTTTTTAATGACACGTGTGTGTTTCTTACGATTTTAAAGTCGCGTCCCCACTTTTTGTCAGCACCGTCAGACATTTATTAAAATGTAATAAAATCAGGCAATATCAGGGACAGCTGTGACTCTAAAGGACCCCATCGCCACAGTTCACCTCTCGAGAGTACATCACTGTTTTATAGTTTTACAGTATTTTAAATCCTAATGTTAATATTTCATGAGTCACAACCATGTGTCAACACCATCTTTCAGTTTCTGAGGAAATTATTTGAAATATTTAGATAACTTTATTCTCCTGAAGCAGGTTCAACAGAAAAAACAAAATGGCTACTACATTAACTCTTAATTAATTTGTTTTGTGAAAGAAATGGCAAATTTGTCCACACCGTCAGATTTTGTGTTTCAGTGATGTAACAAAATACTTAAATGTGACTCTTGAATAAGAGCTTTATATACAATAACATACTCTCTGTTTGTTCTGTTTGTTTCAATACAGTAATTAATTGATCATATATTGGATAGCTATAAATGACTACAAATACAGGTTTTTCATCACCACCGTCAGATGTGTCAACTCAACGTCAGATGAATATTTTGATAATTGTCAATATCATTGTGATATTGTATATTTGTTGTGGAATTGTTGGTCTCATGTGAAAGAGCAATCTGTCTCCTAATATGATAATGTGTTTGAAATGTTAAACACATCTTGACTGCTCTTAAAGATAAAGTTTAAGTTATATTACACAGTCTATGGTAAAAAGCACATTTTTTGAAAAAATAAAGAAAAGTTGGGAGGTTGTTTTGTCCCACTTCTCAAGAATGACTGTGTTCAACTTGTAAAGAATACATTCTTGGGTTTGATCATTGAAACATTTTGTTTGTATATCTTTAATATATTAAAATAATGTATGTAGTGAGCTGGGAAGCTGTCTCTGCACAGAAACAACACAATGAAGAGCGTTCAGTGGTTGATGTGAAGAATCTCTGGAGATGGAGCTGATGAAGATCATCAGATCACAGATGGAGGATCTCTGAGAGAAACACAGTGACCTACAGATTCATTCAAACACCATCCGTCTGTTTCACACATGATCACGTGATTCAGTCAAACTCATTTCACTCACCTGATCTCAGAGACGTCCTGCCCTTCCCTCCGAAAACATCTGACAACAGAAATATCAAATATTATTATATTCATCAAAGCATTCTCTATTAATCCAGAGATGGAAAGATGAAAGTTGTAGCCAAAACACAATGTTGGACTAGTTTATATTAAACTATCTATTAAACTATCTTTAAAATAAATGAATGAATAATCACTCGCCTGAGTTTCTTTCTCCGCAGCAAGAAAGAGATCAAGAAAATGATGAAAATAATGATGATAAAAAGCGCAGAAATCCACAACAGCTGATCTAAACAGCAATGAAATAATAAACACCACATTAAAATCATATTTCTGCTGAATTATTAAAAGTGTAAATGTGTGTGTGTTGATGTGTTTTGTGTTGATCTGAACTCACGTGATCCTGGAGTTTGGATCGGTTCACTCGTGCTGGTCTCATTCCTCACTGAAAAACACATTCATCAAGACTTCAAACACACAAATCCTTTCAGCTGGATCAGGACAGAGGCTTCAGATGCATGCTATCATGCCATAATTATAGAAGAAACATGATACAGGTGAGGAACATCATGATATTTCTGTGTGAGCTGTGCCTTCAAGATCATGTCCAACATATAAACACCAACATCTGTTCATCCTCTCACGTGAGCCATGATTCTGAACTTTCAAGATATTTAGTCTTTCGTGCTCCCGTTTATTCCTCAAAATTGAAATGATCAGTGAAATAGCCTAGAAACACTTGACTTTTTCATGTTACACCTGAATTGTTTTAGCACAGTCAAAAAGTTACATACAGAAGCTTTAAATAACGACCACCAGTCAGTAAAAAATACTTTTTCCATAAACTTTGTGCATGCTCAGTTTCCTGAAAGAATCCTCACGAAAAAAAAAAAAAATGCTGAAAAGAGACAAACTAAATCTTTTCATTCCTTAAACAGGTCCTTGGTGAAAGTTATTACAAAAGGTACAAATACTCACGTTACTGTAATTAAGTCGTTTTTTCGCATACTTGTACTTTGAGTATATTTTTAAAATTGTACTTTTACTTGTACTTAAGTACAAATTTAGCAAAATAATCTACTTCATTAATTTTAAATCATAATCCGTTACCGAGTACGCCCACATTTTTAATTGATATTCAAACCGTGGATGTATCATGTAATCGTAAACAATGAAAGCAGTGATATCTAAACCAGGAAAAGCTGATGAAGAACATTCTAACCGGATCTACTTCTCCGCTCTCTCCTCGCATCCGCCTCCTGTCAATTACACAGTCTGAATGTCCACACGGGATTACAGGTATTTATTGTAACATGAGAATACAGTCCTGCAATGTAAGAAAACTCAAATAGCCCTAACACAGACAAGTGAACTGTCCTCTCACTCCGATATTGCCTGTGTGCGCCCAGACTGTGTGTAGTCGCCATATCTCTGTGCTTTAGCAATATAAATGGTTTAATCATGCAATAAACTTTATAAAAAAGTTATCAACCAAATAGATAAATGCCTGCCCGATGGAAATGCTACTGGAAATTTTATTGGCTGTAAATGAAATGCACCAGAAATCTTTCAATCAAACTTTAATTTCTTCACAAAATGTTTTGGAACGGGATTTTTGTATGATTTGTACCCTAATCTCTCAAACCGCCCAACTGCTCCCCGAGCGCTGCAGCATTGGTGAAAGCAGGTGATGAGAGCAGAGAGCTGATGAATACTGCCCTGAGCCGGGTGTTTTTTGACGCTCCTTTTATACTCTATGGCACAGCCCGCCCAACACGACCACAGTGGGAGATAGCGACCTCAGATATACCCGATGTTGCGTTGCGTAGCAGCACAGGCCATGGCATGAGTTACTTTGTGATTTGACAATATTTAACCGGTCTTGTCTGCATTGCATTTTATTTATTTTGCATTAGTTACCAGACGGACATTGAATTAAGATTTACGCTGCCGTTGAAATTTAAGGGGAAGATGCAGACACACAGATAGGCATATCAGGTACACTTTGCAGACATTCTTGTGTAATTCTGTATACAAAATGAATATACCTTTCAATACCTGTTACAAATACACCAGCCCGACAACACCCACACAGAATAACCACATGCTTTGAGTAACATCTCATTGTGAAGGAAAGTGGGAATTGGGTTGATTTTGTGACCAGAGTAAAATACCAAAGTCCGTAAATACTCCAGTCACTCATTCCAGCTGACAGTCAAACGCATGTTTTGCTCCAGTTCAGGTGTAGACTTCTCGATGTGTGTGAAGTGTTCTAGTATTTTAAAGTGTGTGTCTCTTTTCTCCAAACACCTCCTACCGCCAGATCAGCCTTCTCCAGACCTCCTTCGGCTCATCAGAAGAATCACTGGATCATCTCTGGAGCTGCTGATTGCTGATGTCACAAAAAAAAAAATGCACAAAAATAAATAAATAAAAATACACAAAAAGAAAAAAAAAATGCACAAAAATAAATAAATAAAAATACACACACACAAAAAAAATGCGTTACCAATGCAGAATTGCAGAAACAGAACCCTATTAATTCTGTCAATAATCTCTCAGATGCTGTATAATAATGGTCACGTGACCAGAAAAAGTATTTCACCTCGTCAGTTTGAATGGAGAGTTATCTTATCGCTATCTGCTGGATACCAACATCAGGACTGAGAAACTTTAATCAGTGCAACCTGCCGATCTGCCATTTTGCAGTGTTTATAATCTTTATCTCTTCTTTTCATAAACTGACTTATTATTTGATGGAGCAGAGGTGGACGCCATTTGTTTTTGGTCCAGGAGTAAGGTAAGACTTCTGTTTGTTTTAATTTTGTTTTGTGAGACTAGACAGTGACCCTTTCTTAAGTTAGATCAGTTATGTTTGATATTGTGGCCTGGTGCCCTCCTGAAGCATGATTCGCTCCCCTCCTTCATCATTGAGTTTGTAAAATAAAATCTTCTTTTGTGGACTATCAAGTCAGTGTGGTTTTTCTGGAGTGCTGGGACAGGGGAGAAGCAGTTCATATTTGCATTTTGTTTTTCTTTCCTTTTTTTTTTCTTTAGAGATTTCTATTGTTAATTTCTTTGTTACCTCCTTTCTGACCCTAGACCAGGGAGGTATGTAACAATTGGGGGCTTGTCTGCTTCGTGGTAAGTTTTTCTTTTTTATTACAAAACAACAAAAAATTGTTTTTTCCCTCTTGTTTTGATTATAAATAAAAATTTATTTGGCTGCTTTAAACTTTGGTAGGAGAGGGAGTCCTATATTAGTGAAAATATGGAGTTCGATTTAATAAAGTTTACTTTGTCTTCTTCTTTGGAAGAATTTAATTATTGTCAAAAAGTAGATCTTCTTTTAATAGCAGACTTTAGACTATGACGCTGTGGAAGCAGTCGTGTTGAGGGTGTATGAGTTGGTCCCAGAAGCCTATCGACAAAAGTTAGAGCATGTTTAAAGCAAGCCAAACAAACACATGTCGAGTTCGCAAGGGGGGGGGGGAATTCTCTTTGAGAAGTGTCTTGCTACTGTAGCACCAAGAGTTGCAAGAGTGTACTTGAAGATTTTAAAACCTGCCTACTGGAAAAGGTTGTCCATCTAAATGAACAAAAAATAATCCTGCCAATAAAATACTCTGAAATGTAATCATATCTGAAATGCTATTAATTGAATTGGTCACAGAATTAATCTCCGTCTTGTTCTCCCATGTTCTGATCTCTGCCTGGTCTATGGATTACCCCTTTCGTCTTGCCTTTTGGATTCTGTCTGCCTGTTTTCTGGACGGTTCTGTGATTTGCCATTGACATACCTGTCTGCCATTATCTGACTCAACCTGTGTTTGTGACCATGTCTGTCAAAATAAAAGCCCTGCAGGTGGATCTGCATGTCTCTTGTCTCGTCATCCCCGTGACAATACGCTTAACAAGCTAAGGCTGGGTACACACCACAAGATTATCTTGGCGGTTTAAAGATGATCTTATGAGACTTTCCTGTGGTTACACACTAAAAGTTTTTTTTTTTTTGCGTGTAGTGTTTTAGAAGCATGACAAACACAACTTTTATTGAAATAGTGAATGGGATATATACAGAAACCTCGTAAAGTGAGGTTTATCACTCAGCTCATCACTGAAGCTCTCCATAACAAACATGATTATGCATGGCACATAATATCGCAGATTTACAAGTTAAGCATTCACTCTGTACTGGTATTTTAACACTACTACACTGAGGCAAATAAATGAACTCTTGTGCTTTCCATTCTTCTAAAAACAATTGCTAGTTACTTACTCTCACTACCACTATCAGGCACAAAAGTCAAGACCAGAAACAATAAACTAGGGAAATAACATTTGATTATTTAAAACAGAATGTGAAGAAATGAGACAGAAGGATTGGTCAGGTATTTATTTTTTTTTAAAAAATACTGAGTTTGAGTTCACATTAAAAGCCACTCAATGACCCTGATCATTGACCTGCTCAGATTCAGATTGATCCTGTGAGTGATGATCACCAGATCTCAGCTGTGTTTGGACACCCGATTCAGGATCCCTGAGAGAAACACATTCATCAGAGCTTCTGTCTCAGCTGTGATTACAACATCATCTGTCTGTTTACATTTAAATTCAGTTCAAGTCTCTCTATGGGTTTGATTCACTTACTTGTTTTCGGCAGAAACACTCGGTGCTGCCCTGTGAAAACATACACAAATAGATAGACTCATTTCTATTTATTCAGACAGATTTTATAGTTTAGGCTAACATTGACAGTAAATGAATGAAGATGGAGAATCAGAGATCTGGTGATCACTACTCAGGTGTTCTTGGCATTGTCAAAATAAAAGTCCTGCTTCTATTTCATTGCCCACACAGGAAAACTTATCAGCTGAAAATTTAAAAAAATAAAAATGTGAAATATTGGCTGATATATCAGGGCCTTGACGATACATCAGTCAAGCACTACTCACAACTCGCTTGAAGACCCTTTTACGCAGCATGAAACAGATCAAGATGATGATGAGAAGAACAATGATGAGAAGAGCAAACAACCACAACTGAGCTATAAATTAAAAAAAAAAAAAGTCAGCTGATTTATACAAGAAATAGATCATTTCATCTGATCAATGGAATTATAAAATCAATTATAAATAATTTCTCTTTTACTAAACTTAGGAGTGTATTGTTGTTGCGATACAGCTGAACTCACGTGATTCTGGATTCGGTGTCGATCCAATGATGGAGTCAGTCTCATTCCACACTGAACAAAAATAAATACAAAATCACATTCATACTCATCATGATTAGCATCAATCACAGAAGAACTATTAACAAAACTCTGGACATAGCACACTTTTCTGTTGCAGGTGTTTGCAGTAATTACAAAATAGATTATGATACATGTATAACCTAAAGAGAGAGAGAAGTTCACACAGAAATGAAATTGATATTTATCCCAAATCTGTGAACGACTTTATTGTGTGGCCCAAAAAACCCTGAGATGTACTTTTATATATATATACTTTGGTGTTTCACACAAAATACAGGTTTAGAGTGACACAAGGGAGATATCTGTGTGAAGAGGATCATCTGTGCATCATAAACATCACTGAGTCTCTCACCTTTGAAGACAGTCTTGTATCTGAACTGCAAAGAAAGAAAGAAGCATTAGCGCTTCATTTAATATGTGAACGAATGTTTCTATAATAAATAATATATAAATGATAATAATTTACTCTCTCAGAATCACAGATGATCTCATGATCCAGATTCACACAGTAAGAAGTTAACAGACGATCAGATGTTACAGCCGTCACAGGATCCATCAGTGTTTGAGGATCTGATGGGTCTGATATCAGACGCCCGTCCTGAACAAATACAACACCATCAGATTGTGTGTGTGTGTGTAGTAGTAGTAGTAGTAGTTTAATAACAGAAACACAGTCACCTCTGAATACCAGCTCTGCTCACAGTCAGGACTGAATCTATCTGAGGTAAGTCTGTACTCGAACCCGTCTACAGTCTGGATCTCTTTACATGTCACATTGATGGTGTCCATGCTTCAAATCTAAAAAGAGAGACAATTCTTTAAATCAGAGAACAATACATAGTGTTTTCCTACTATTAAGATTTAAACACATGTAGAAAAGTACATTTAAAGCAGTGAAAAAGCTGAAAGCGTCATCTTCTATTTTATAGAAACTATAAAATTGAGCATTTCTGGTGCATTTTTTCAAACTGGACAACATATATGACAAATTCAATAGAACAAATATACAGGCTTATTAATCATGTTCTTTATCTTGTAAGACAACTTACAATCTTGAACTGCAGAAGGCTGCAACCTCAAACAGTGAAGACTTACGGTAACCCTGAACCACAAGAAAGGAAAAACCTTCGTGACATCTGTGTGAAACTAGTTGTGAAGAATGGAAAAAAAAAAAAAATCAGACAGAGAGAGAGAAAAAGTCTTTTGTATTTTCCATCACGCTGTGGTTGAGGTTAAACATGGAAACACTGTCACCTCTCAGCTTATGGACCCAATTTAGTGTTTGAATACACACACAAAAACAAACCTTACACAAACCACACAGCGGTCGGAATCTCTTCGCATGTTTCTGTGATGTTAATCATGAATATAAGCTGTACATTTTTTATAGCATTACATACAACATAAATTGTATAACTTTCTTCAAGGTTTTAAACAGAACCAATTATACCTCACAAACTTCACAGAATGAGGCAAATCCAAAATCTGTTGTAAAACAGCATATTATTGAAATAAATTTGTATCAGAGTTGAATAACGAGCATCGCCTGCTGAAAAAAACAGCATATGCTGGTTAGGTATGTTTTGAAGCTGGATGCTGGTTTAAACTGCAGAGGACCAGCTTAAATCAGCATCCAGCTTCAAAACATACCTAACCAGTATATGTAGTTTTCTTCAGCAGGACGGTCAGACCACAGATTTACTTCAGCCACATTTTCCTAAATATTTTTTATTTGATGTTTCCTTTTTCCTGCAAGACAATATAATGAAAAGTATTTCATACCTTAATCAGTTCCTCGGTTAATATGGCCTGAATGATGTGAGAGCTGATGCTGAATGAAAGTCTATACATGAAAGTAAGAAAATCGTCTGTCACCCACTGTTTTTGGTCTGTGGTTTATCTTGACGCATCGAGAGCATCAGGAAGTACTGTACAGAATTCAGACAGACTCAGGGAGTGACATACAAGTCCAAGACAAGGCTAAAACAATAAATGCTTATTTTCTAAAAACCAAAATAATACTGAACACCTCAAATGACTTTGATACTCAGTAAAACTAAAGACCCGGAAAGATACTTAAGTACGGTAATTAGTTACATTTACTTAAGTACGTAGCACCTCTGACACAGACACACGGCTGAGAACAACACTGAATTAGACTGGATGTACCACAACCGCTGTGACAAACCATCTCTATATCTGTCGCCGTGACCTGTATGCCTTCTGGGTCAC
>JAUMHE010023827.1:0-13587 GCA_032359235.1 Enteromius mattozi | reverse complement strand
GTTAAACTGCGATGTAAAAAAGCTTTTTGCGTATTGGTGGTCACGTCAGCAGCGATAAGGTATAGCTAAGAGCGCTCAAGACCAACCTTACGAGCGAATGACTTACAGAAGGTATACTTAACTAAGAAGGTTTCGGAAAACAGGCGCTAAAGAAAAGGTACGTCTTAACGACGTAGCGTTAAGGTGGTTTCGGAGAACGCAGCCCTGATCTCTTCAGATGCTATGCTCTGCTCTGAAAACAATGCTTTTGGTAAATTAAAATTAAACTAAATTTGAATTGATACTGGCTGTGACCCATTAAAAATAAAACAAGAAGGTAGCAAAATATACAAGCAAACCTTGTACAAACCTTATACAAGCAAAAACGGCGTAACTTTCTTCACTGTATGTATACTTAACACACACAAAAAAAATGTAATGTAGTCATTAACAAATAACAATTAATATGTGTTTAGGCAATATGTCCACATATACTTTCATTAATGCTAAAAGCAAAACTTATCCTTCTTTGTTAAATATTTTTGTTAGACATTTTTGTTTTAATGAAAAGTAATAACCATTATAAATGTACAAGTATTAAATATGAGAGACTTATGGAATAGGAAATAAAGCCAAAGCAAACAATTGAGTCAAACATATAATGCAAAATCAGTGTTATACTATGATTAAATAAAATAAATGTATATGCATATTTAGATGAAGCCTTAATTTAAAAAATGCAGAGCAAGAACACCGCTGCAATTTTAAATGTACTTTGTTGTAACAGAAACAATATTTAGAGCAGTTGGATAATAACAGCAAATAATGAGTGACACATTGTTTTAACAAAATGGATAATTGTTTAGTTGATCAAACATATTTATTAATTATCCTTAAGGTGATCTTATGATAATTAGTATGCATTTTACGTAAAAATTTAGTTCTATAAAATGTTCATTTACTTACGTATTACAGGCACTAAAACGTACAATACTGACATATTTTCAGCGTCTACACATACAAATGCCTACGTATTTTCAGGTTTTTTTTTTTAACGTACAAAACTGACATTGACTACATCTAAAAATGGATCCTGATTATTATTGAAATCGCGGCATTATTTATATTATTATTATTATTATTATTATTATTATTATATAGTTGTCATATATGACCTTATTTGCAACTAAATTATTAAACTGTTAAATTAAAATGAAATAACATTTTATTCTGTTCTGTGTGAATTCTGCTGCCAGGTCATTTGCAAAAAATAGGCCTTTATAATGGTAAACAAGAAAAATAAAATAAATAACATTTCTGCAATAGTTAAACATTTACTTATCATTTAATGTCTACGTGCCGTGAGACCCAAAAGCATTTTCTCTGGCATGCTGTAAATACGCCAAAATCGCAAAATAACTACAAAATGATTTTTTTTTTTTTTAATTGTGCACTGTAATCCAAATGTTTCGCATCCATACGACTGTGAGGACCACATCCAAGCCTTTATTCGGTCGATTTTCGTTCATTTCCCGAGCAGCTAGACAAGACGTGACAGTAATCAGCAAATATTCAAATGTTGCCGCTTCGAACGCTCACTGGCTGTCGCCCGCCTTCGATACAGATTGCAACAGGCCGTGTTTCGGGTGAGATGTGTTCGAATTATGCGCGCTTCTTTATGAGTTCACGGAAAGAGCATGGGAAAAATTATCTGGATAATATTTTCAGCTATTAACAAGATAAATTAAGTAGATACAATTCTGCTCTGCACCTTACACAAACCTACTGTATTCCACCAGAGAGAACTGCAAAACATTGTCATTACTTTTGGTACTGCTTTTGACATTTTTTTGCAATAAAAAAATTATTGTAATTGTATTTATTTGTCTGTCATGTTTTGCTTATACTGTACAGAGATAGTTATGTTTAGCTTTAGAGGTAAGAGTAGGATAAGCAACTATATATGTTACAAAAATGGTTGTTTTCCTGCATATATCAATTGTGTTTTATATCCTTTTATATTATCTAAAAATTGGTAGATTTAGGTGTGGGGTAGGTTAAGGAGTCTAAAAATGGAAACTGCTTATTAACAAAACAATAAAAATGCAGGGAAACATATACTTAATTATATAAAAGTTGTACGCAACTATTTTACATTTTTATCAAAGAATACACAATGATTTATAGCTTTTAAATGTTAAAACGCGTCTAAATTGTATATTTTAGCATCAGTAAAAAGTATGTTTTATGCTTGTAAATGTTGCATATTAATACATTTAAACATGATATCCATCAGGGCTCAATTTATGTACTTTCATGTTACTATTTGTGTTTAACTCTTTTTCACTGACAAATGAACTGTTTTTGCATTTGATTTTTAGAGTTTATTGAAGAAAGCGAGGAGAACAAAGAATTCAGTAAAATTGAGGAGAACAATCATGTAAAAACTGGAGAAAGACATCTGAGTTGCTATCAAATAAAACAAAACAATTTTAAACAAAGGGGAACCAAGACATATTTTGCCTGTGCTCAGTGTGAAAAGAGTTTGACAAGCAAAAGAAGTCT
The DNA here is from genome assembly GCA_032359235.1 of Enteromius mattozi. Lineage (NCBI taxonomy): Eukaryota > Metazoa > Chordata > Actinopteri > Cypriniformes > Cyprinidae > Enteromius > Enteromius mattozi. The sequence goes on along the minus strand of JAUMHE010023827.1, from coordinate 11,043 downwards.
TTATGTTCACATGAGAGTTCATACTGGAAAGAAACCGTTTACTCAGTGTGGGAAGAGTTTCTTGAGATCATTGAGACTTAAAAACCATGTTAACATACACTCTAGAAAAAAAACATTCAAGTGTTCACACTGTGACAAGAGATTCAGTCATTCATCAAATCTGAAAAGACACAAGAAGATCCACACTGAGGAGAAACCTTACAAGTGTTCACACTGTGACAAGGGATTCAGTCGTTCATCAAATCTGAAAAGACACGAGAAGATCCACACTGCAGAGAAACCTTACAAGTGTTCACACTGCAACAAGAGATTCAGTCAATTATCAACTCTGAAAAGACATGAAAGGATCCACACTAGTAAGAAACCTCACAAGTGTTCACACTGTGACAAGATATTCAGTCGTTCATCAACTCTGAAAACACACATGAACATTCACACTGGAGAGAAACCTTACAAGTGTTCACACTGTGACAAGAGATTCAGTCGTTCATCAACTCTGAAAACACATGAGAAGATCCACACTGGAGAAAAACCTTACAATTGTTCACAATGCGGCAAGAGATTCAGTCAGCCATCAGGTCTGATAACACACGAGAGGATCCACACTGGAGAGAAACCTTATAAGTGTTCACACTGTGACAAGAAATTCAGTCATTCATCAAATCTGAAAACACATGAGATGATCCACACTGGAGAGAAACCATATGAGTGTTCACACTGTGACAAGAAATTCAGTCAGTCAATCTATCTCACAAAACATCAGAGGATCCACACTGGAGAGAAACCTTACACGTGTTCACACTGTGACAAGAGATTCAGTCATTCATCAAATCTGAAAACACATGAGATGATCCACACTGGAGATAAACCGTATTACTGCACTGAATGTGGGAAGCATTTCATTCAATTATATGCTCTCCACATTCATACAAAAAACAATCATAGTGCATAGCTTCAACACTTTCAGGTCTGATGCTGTCTTCTCAACAAATACAACATAATAATGCACATGTCATCTGGATAAATCTTTTCTAACCAGACATTACAAAAGACATGACAATGAAACATTATCTAAAAGTTGTCACCATGAATAATCTTTTAAACCAGCAGATGGAGCTGTGAGAAACTTACTGTATTACAAAACAGTGTGATGATGATTTTCATCAAGTTATTCTGCTGTTAGATGGAGACAAAGCTGTTTTTTAGCAGTTAAACCTTTTGTAATGAAATATACCAAATTGCTTTTTGTAAATTTCTTTGTGTAAACATATTTATCTAGTATTATGGTAGAAAACGCTTATGTTAGAAAAAAAAAGTGTGTGTGTATAGAAAAACTGATTATATATGCTGTTTATAACTAGCCTTATGGATAGGGAGTTGGACTCGTCACCCAAAGGTCGCGGGTTCGAGTCCCAGGTCCTTTCCTTTCCTTTATATTATATATTGTGAAATGATGAATTGCGATCAGACACATCCAAAATAAAAGTTTTTGTTCACATGATATATGTGTGTGCACTGTGTATATTTATTATGTATATATAAATACAAATAAATGAATTGGGTACACAAGTTAACATCTTAAAGTATGAGTTTTGATGTAAATATGGCAACACTTAAGGTTCATTAGCCTTATATTAGTGCCTTGTGTTTATCAGTCTCCTTATGTTCGTTGGGAGAAAAGAAAAACTCAAAAAACATTTAAAGTAAGTTAAAGTAAAAAATAAGTAAAAAATAATTGGACTGATATATCCCCACCCTCTATCTACAGAAACCCTCTAGGTTTATAACTATCACAGTATATCAATATATGATAGATATACAATATGTGATACATGTTTTGGCCACATCAACCGTGATATGAAGAAACTACATAATACAAATAACAAGTAATACAAACAATTATACATTAATTTCTTGGTAATACACATTTGACAGTAAAGCACTGTGCTTGAGTTGGGAAGCATATAAAATGTACTTTTCTTAGGAAAGTTAGGAAAAGATTTGATTTGATACATATCTTTCTGTAACACATCTTCCAAGATACAAGATATGTAACATTGATTCATATCTTCCGCCATACATTCTAGTTACCTTTTTTATCTGTTTTATTTGTTTATCTGTTTTTAGTCAGCTGAATGTGTTCTTAGATGAACATAACATTTTCGAGGTGTTTCAGTCAGGTTTTAAAATCCAGCATAGTACAAAAACTGCACAATTAAGTTGTTAATGATATTCTTTTAGCCACAGACTCTGGTCACTGTGTCATTTTGGTTCTGCTTGACACAGTGGACCACGACATTCTCCTATCCCTACTAAGATTGTGTGGGAATCCAGGGCAGTGTGCTAGAGTGGTTTATATCATACCTGACAGGGAGAAGTTTTAGTGTTCGTGTGGGGTCTCCTGAGTAATCTGCTGCTACTCTTATTTGTGGATTGGCCCAAGGCACTATTTTGGCCCCACTCCTCTTCTCCCTATACCTCTTTCCTCTTGGGGCTATTTTCCGCAAACATGGTGTTTCTTTCCATTTTTATGCGGATGATTTACAAATTTACATGCCCTTAAAACAATGGCAAACTCATTCTGTTCGACAACCTTTAAACTGTGTTGAGCAAATCAAATCCTGGTTGTCAGCAAATTTGTTACATCTTAATGATACTATGACAGAGGTTATGTTTGTTCCTAGTGATGCCTCTGTTGCTGATGTAGATCTGGGTGTTCTGACACAATGTCAAAAGTCCACTGTAACAAATCTTGGTGTAAAACTTGACTCAAACCTGAATTTTGATGCTCAGATTAGTGCAGTTGTCAAAGCAAGCTTTTTCCAACCAAGACAATTGGCTGAAGTGAAACCATTTCTTTCTAGGCATCATTTTGAGATTCTAATTCATGTTTTCTTACAAATTGCTTTTGATAACTGCAATGCACTTTACTATGGACTCAGCGAGGTGTCACTTGCACGATTGCAGCTTGTACAGAATGCTGCCGCATGGCTTTTAACTGGTACTAAAAAACGAGAGCACATTACTCCGATTTTGAAGTCATTACATTGGCTCCTGATTCGCTTTTGCATTAATTATTTTATTTGTTTTTAAATCTCTACACGGCCTCGCCCCTCAGTATATATCAGACATGCTCCAGCCTTATTGCCCTGCTCGCTCCCTTAGGTCAGCTGATCAGTTTCGTTTAGTTGTCCCCAAAACACTGAGAAAACTCAGAGGGGACCGTTCTTTCTCTGTTGCGGGTCCTAAATTATGGAATGATCTGCTGTTGACAGATTAATTCCTTTATGGTTTTCAAGTCATCACTAAAAACACATTTTTCACTCTTGCTTTTAACTCAGTATGATTTGTTGATTGATATTCTGTGTTACTGATATTGATTTTATTTGTAATGTAACCTATTCTTATTAGGCTGTGTACAGCACTTTGGCTAACCATGTTTTTTTTTTTTTTTTTAAAGTGCTCTATAAATAAAGGTGGATTGAATTGTTTAAAAAAAAATCACCATGTTTTATTTTGTGTCACCATACATACTCGTGTAACTAGTCATATAACTGTCTTTAAGTAGGGAAAAATTGGAAATGTTTGGTGGCTTCTAAATTCATCCCTGTTTGGATCGAATGAATGGAGCTAAGCTAAACGCGTACATAGTGGTGCTGCACTATTCCTTCACCTCCTGCCATCATCATTCTCCGGTGTGGCGGGAGAGTGCTAGGGATTTCTGCTGCAGTGCTCCATCGCTTTCACTACCTATCCTACGGTATTTCCCTCTGATGATTCTAATATTGCATACATTATTTCTTGTTTATCAGGAGCCGCCTTACGATGGGCAGAAACCTTGTGGTGTCAAGCTGGCCCCGCTGTGAATTTGGTAGCAGCTTTCATTCAACATTTCTCTGAGGTATCCAGCCATACGGATGATGAAACATCAGCTGGAGAACAAATTAATGATCTCATTCTGCCAGCCACCCTCTTTGTCAGTCCCACCCAGTGGACAAACCCTCCAGTTGCCTCAGAAACAGTCCCCGAAACTTAGCCGGACTGTCCCAACCATCTCCGTTTTTCAGGGAGGAAACTCATCCACTATTCACATACCTCACTGGGCACTGGTCACCCTGGGGCCAACAAAGTTCTCTCACTCCTGCAAGATTGGCTATCATCCTCAAGCCAATGGACAAACTGAACTTAAGATCCAAGAGGTGGGGTGGTTTCTCCGTACCTTCTGCCATTGCTACCAAAACTCTTGGAGCCAGTTCTTGGACTGGGCCGAGTACGCCCAAAATTCTCTTTGGCAGGCATCCACAGGGGCTCACAACCTTCCAGTGCATACTCGGTTTCCAGCCCCCACTCTTCCCCTGGTCTGGAGAGCCATCGGATGTCCCAGCAGTTGATTACTGGTTCCGGGAGAGTGAGAGAGTCTGGGATGAAGCACACCATCATCTCCAAGGGGCAGTGCACAGGCAGAAGATCTAAGCTGAGCTTTGCCGAGCTAAAGCTCCAGACTATCAAGCAGGACAGAAGGTATGGCTGTCCACCCGGGACATTAGCCTGCGGCTGCCCTGCAAAAAGTTAAGTCCCAAGTTTGTTGGTCCCTCCATCATCATGGAGCATATTAACCCTGTCACTGTCCATCTTCAACTGCCACCTGAATACAGAATTCACCCCACATTTCATGCCTTGTTTCTCAAACCTTATCACGAACTTATTTCTCTTCCCACAGAACCTGCCCAGAATGACGAACCCCCTCCCCCATTGGTCGTAGACGAAAGCATGATCTATCAGGTCAAGGAGATCCTGGATTCCTGACGTCGCGGTGGCAGATTGGAGTATCTGGTCGACTGGGAAGGACAGGGACCCGAAGAACGATCCTGGGTACCAAGAGATGATGTCCTGATCCGGCTCCCTTAGATGAATTCCACTCCAATCATCCTGATCGCCCATCACCCAGAGGTAGAGGAAGGCCTCCGACGTCGGAGGGGTCCCTCCTCGGGAGGAGGCTCTGGAGGGGGCAGTACTGTCACAGACATACCAGTGTCCGTCATAACCCAATAACAATGAGCTTAATACCGAAGTGGACTAACTCTAGGCACTAACAGGTGGACTAACAATTTATTCAGCATATTAATGTATTGTATTGCCATATGTTTATGTAATGATCTGTTTGAATTAAGATATCTCAAAATGCATTCTCACTAGTTCTTTATGAGTTTGAGGATATCTCCAAATGAACAGGTACTGGTAGTTATTTTGTTTTTGATATCATCTTTTCATTTTGACTAGTATTATTGCTGTAGTACTTCAGGAGCTTCACAGATGAGTCTTTAGAGTTGCAGTCATTGGTGTACAGGGAGAAGAGCAGTGGGGAGAGAACACAGGGAGATTTCACCCATTCTCACTAGCTGTTGCCTGTTTGTCAGAAAGCTGGTGATCCACTGACAGACAGAACTAGGGACAGAGAGCTGGGTTAATTTGGGCTGGAGGAGTGATGGGACGATGGTGTTAAAGGCAGAGCTGAAGTCCACAAACAGGATCCTCACATAAATCCCTTAACAGATAACACAGACATCAAAGACTTTTCAAATACATTTTAACTAAAAACTCACTTTCAGACAGCAACAAGTGTTTGAAATAACTTTTTTTTTTTTGAGATCCAGTGTCGATTATGATGCCCATGCAGAAATAGGTATGTTAAGACTATATAGCCTACATGCAATCCATAACATTATCATAGTACACATGATGGTATTAAATACGATCGTTTGAAGAAATTAGACGTCAAATTCTTATTCTGTCAAAATGGTGTATTTATTTAATTATGTAGGCTATTTTACCTGTCATAACTAAATCGTCTAAAGACTTTAGCTCCACGGACGTCATAATGATATCATAATGGGCTTTGTTGGGGGAGCTCCTTTCTGCTAACTTAATCCAGGTCGTACTAGAATTGATCATTCTTTTCAAATGCGATGTATGTGACTACAATTAAACAGAAGACTTGACTAAATAAGTAGGCTTGTATCATCTGTCTTTTGTGAAGTTTTACGGTTTATACGGCTTTATTTCTGTTTGAAATATGTTCAGTCCTGATCAATTAATTCTTTACGATCAATATCACTTATTATTGTAGAACATCAACGCTTTTGGATATATTAAAATAATAATAAAAAAAAAACACTCAAACAAACGGCGTTTATCATGTTCTTTTTTCGAGATCGCGCTAGTTCCAGTGACTTTTTTTCTTATTAGTTTTCTGATAACTTCTCATCGTTGGTAAAATGCTAGGGTTGCATGACATAAGGTACTGTAGGGGTGTCAAACTCAATTCCTGGAAGGCCACAGCCCTACAGAGTTTAGCTCCAACCTGTCACATCCACTTCAAGCTCCACCCTCACTCAGTCACCATGCCAACAGTTGCCTATAATCACGACCATCACCTGTCACCGCCACCTGATCCTAATCAAGGACTCATCACCACCTCACATAAAAGCACACACCACACTGCACTCAGCGTCTGAGCTCGTCTCAGATGAAGTGGACTCAACTCAGACAAACATATCCTTTGATATACTAACCTGTGTACTTACCTTGAACCTTCTCCTCGTTTCCCTGCAGTCTTGTGTTTCTCCCAGGCTCCCATGTGCTTCTCCAAACGTGTGTGCGGTGTGTCGCTGTTCCTCGTCTCTCATTCTCCATCGCTCCTTCGTCCTCCTCTGCTCCTGATTACCTGTGAATATAAAAGAAAGGAATCAATGAACTGTTCTACTACTGACAATTGAACGACTTCTGTTTTAATCACCTATATTGTGGAATCCTCAGTTCTGTTTATTCAAAACTTGCACTGTAAATAAAGACACTGTTTAATACTTACCTCTTGTGTTCAGTCTGCTTTGTGACACAACCCTAATTAAACCTGGTTTTGATGCTGATGTTTTGCAACTCAAATCTGCAGCTCCTTCGACTGAATTTCCGTGGGATTAAGGTCTGGTGACTGTCTATGCCACTCCAGGACCTTAATGTTCTTCTTCTTGAGCCACTCTTTTGTTTCCTTAGCCATGTGATTTTGGTCATTGTCATACTGGAATGCCCATTCACGACCCATTTTCAATGCCCTGGCCCTGACAGTACATGGATTTTGGTGTCATCTGACTACAACACTTTCATTCAGATTTTCATTGGGAAACTTTAGACGGGCTTCCTTGAGCAGGGGGACCTTGCAGGAGCTGCAGGATGACAGTCCTTCATGGTAGTGTGTTACCTATTGTTGTTTTGGTGACTATGGTTCCAGCTGCCTTGAGATAATTGACAGAATCCACCTGTCTAGCTCCGGGCTGTTTCCTCAACTTTCTCATGATCACTGAAACTCTATTCTATTCTACAGTCTTTTAGAAAAATTTGTAAACTTATTTGAAACACGTTTTTCTGGATTTTGTTGTTGTGTCTCTAAATAAATAAAATAAACCTACCATTACAATTATAAACTGACATTTCTTTGTCATTGGGCAAACATACAAAATCAGCAGGGGATACATCAGGTGTTTTTGATTAGAATTGGAGCTAAACTATGCAGGACATTGACCCTCCAAGACAAAGTTTGTTGTAAAGTATAATTTCATTAAAAATAACGCATATATATATTAAATGGACAGTTCACCCAAAAGTAACAATGTCGAACACTGTTGTTTTGTGGAATAAGGCATTTTGAAGACTGTTTGTATAAAGCTGTTTTGGTTACCAATGACTTTTATTGAAAAAAATACAGAGATGTTTTTCAGATTATCTTCTATGGTTTTATACTCTTAGCTTCCATGTTAAATCCATTATTATTATTATTTTTAAAGCTATTTATCACAAAAATACATCATCTTTTGTTGGTATTGTCACAGTTTTTTTTTTTTTTTTAACATTTTAGTAATTAGATTAATAAATCAACTGCATACATTTAAAATGTTAATTGACTGGCAGCCCTAGTAAACAGTTTAATGTGTCTCCGTGAGTACAGAGTCTTACTGTGCTTGTTTTTCACATGAATGTGTAGAGCAGACGATTGAATGAAATGCTTCCTACGTGCAGTGCAGTGATTCGGTTTCTCAAAGAAAGTAAATGGCTTCTCTCCAGTATGAAATCTAATGTGACACCCAAGACTTGTTTTGTGTGTGAAACTCTTCCCACCTGATCACAAGTGAACGATTTCTCTCCAGTATGAAGTCTCATTTAAGTCTTAAATTAAATCAAAACAGATCGGCATTTTTTTTTTGTTTATTAATTTTTTTTTTTTTGCAGTTCACCTTAAGGACTCATTAAGTAATTTCCCCTGTGTCATTTCCATCCTCTCTCCGCTTCACTCTCCAGTCCAGCGGGTGGCGCTAAAACACACATTTATTATCCAAACAACATTAAACCTCAGAGGAAGAAGAAGTTTAGTTTAACCGTGCTCTCTGTTGTTTTGTACTGACGCTGGTTTAATACAAAACGTTTTTTGGATCAGGTTAATACCTGTAATATTCTCATCTTCACAGTCATGAATAAATGGTGAAGCAACAGGAATATCTTAAGGAGAAACATCCAAACTGATATCTGCTGCAAAGATGGAGTTTGTTAAAGAGGAGACTGAGGAGAACATGAGTGAACAAGAAACCTGGAGAATAGCACATGAGGAACCAGAAAACTTCACGATGAAACACGAGGAGTCAGAAAACTTTACAATAAAACATGAGGAACCAGAAAACTTCACGATAAAACATGAGGAACCAGAAAACTACATAATAAAACACGAGGAACCAGAACTCTGCGGAATAAAACAGGAGGAACCTGAAAACTTCACGATAAAACATGAGGAACCAGAAAACTACATAATAAAACACGAGGAACCAGAACTCTGCAGAATAAAACAGGAGCAAGGAGGTTGGTCTTTATTTTTCGTTCCTTTTTAATGACTGTTTGCTTACAAAAGATAGAATGGGAAAAAAATGAATAGTGTAAGAGCCATTATGATTATTGTAATTCTGTGTTTGACCACTGGGTGGAGTGTGTGCCTTGACGGGTATATAATTAGACAAAGAGTAAGAGATAACAGGTGTGTAGGAGAGGGAAGCACAACATTTTTTGACCGTATCATGAACTGGATATCTTTGGCGTGTCTTGGGTGAATTGGCATTTTTCCAATGGCATTTTATGTGCATGTGCAGCAGAACTGTGAGTTGAAGTGATCCGATGAATTAATCTGATAAAGCAGTACTTGGAGGACTAACGTGAGTTTGTTTGTTTGGACTTTGCGTGTCAAAAACTACCCTTTAAAACCTCAAGTGACAAAAACTAATGTCAGTACAAATAGATTTAAAGAAACAAATCCAAAGAAAACTATAGTAGGGAAAACAAAACTAACAAAAAAAACATTGAGAGAACTTTTTTCAAAGCAAGCAAATTGAACCGTACACATCGGGTTAGGGGTGCAAATATAAAAAAACAAAAAAAATCAGAACCAATTCTGTAAAGTATAATATGAAAGGCTTCAAGAGCCACAAAAAAAGGACAAAAAAATTCGAAATTTCCTGTCCCCAACCTGTTTCCATCCAACTGGCCTTTTACCGATAAAATGGTGTGTGTGATGACATCATCCTTAAAAAAATTAAATTGTCGCATAAATTTTTGGTATGTGCAAAAAAGTAGCTGTTTAAGCTGTTTCCATTCATTCTATTGCGTTAAATGACATGCTAGTAGCCTGTTCTTCATCCACTTGGAAAAAAAATAATGTATTAGCTTTTCATGTTTTTCTATTTTGTCATAGACTATTTAAATACTCCAGCATCAATCAATAAGCTATTCATAATCAGGTGCAGTTGTATTTTAATTTTATTTATTTACTTTTTTTTATTATTATAAACATTTATTACTGCATTGGAAATACGAATGTTGATTTCAGTTATTTTATTTCACCTAACCAACAATCGTCGGTCGTTAAACCATTATTAACGGACAAGGTTTTGGTAAATTGAAATTAAACTAAATTTGAATTGATACTGGCTGTGACCCATTAAAAATAAAATAAGAAGCTAGATTTGTTTCCGGGAATTCAATTTATACAATTTATACAAGTGCAATAAACATCAGGGGCAGCATCCATTATTTACAAAAGCACAAGTGTTTTTATCGTCAATGTGCACGAATAAAATACAATTTTTGAATAGTATCAAATAATATCTTATTCTTGAATAAGTATTGTAAGCTGTTTCCACTTTTATAACACATTGCTAAATTGACAACATTTTGAATGTTGATTACCTTGATAACTAACTTTAATTTCAAGCGGCTCACGATGCTCTGATAAAATTTATATCGGAATGCTTGTGTAATATCAGGTACTGTGACATTAGAACTCCTTTTCATTGATTTTGCTTTAATTCTTTGGCACCCATTCATTCGCAAAACCAGGCATCCAGAGACAAGACAAGATAGTAATCAGCAAAAAGCGTGAACACAGCCCGCGTTACTGAAACATTCATTACAAATTCAAATATTGTCGCTTTGAATGCTCATTGGCTCTCGCCTGCCTTTGTAATATTGAATAATAAAATTTTAAATTCTAAATTGTAAATTTTAGCATCAGTACAAATGTATGTTTTATGCTTGTAAATGTTGCATATTAATACATACATTTAAACATGATATCAGGCTGTATAGAAACATGCATTAAAAATACATATATTTTGAAGATCAGTGTACCTCATTCATGAAAAGTTTCAGGGAGGTAAAATGTATAAAATTGCATCAAACAGAGCACAATTTTGAATATAAATCTTTACACTGTTACACCAGGGCAAACTTTTATGTACTTTCACATTATTATCTTTGTTTGTTTTTTTTCAAGTTACTGACGAATTAACTGTTTTTGCATTTGATTTTTAGAGTTTATTGAAGAAAGCGAGGACAACCAAGAATTCAGTAAAATTGAGGAGAAGAATCATGTAAGAACTGGAGAAAAACATTTGAGTTGCTATCAAATAAAACAAAAAGATTTAAAACAAAGAGGAACCAAGAAATCTTTTG
>JAUMHE010023826.1:0-12500 GCA_032359235.1 Enteromius mattozi | reverse complement strand
GACAGCGCAAAACCCCTCCAGGACAAGAGTTTGACAGGGGGGGTTTCGAATGAGAAAAAGGAAAGAAAAACAAAAGGCCTAGTCATTTAAACCTAGGCACGGAGGGGCTTACATGTAGCCTTAGGCAGAGTTGAGTTAAAGTGTGCTGCTCCGCCAGGTGTTGATGGCCAAGTAAAACAAACACCAGAGCAGAGTGAGTGCGGACAGCGGCCAGGGGCTCATTTCACAGGGGAAGAGGTTAAATTCAGACAGAGAGCCACTGAGAAAATAAAACATGCACGCATAAGAAAATGAAGATTAAGATAGCATGGTGCAATCATAAACATTGGTTTTCTGCGGCCTACAAGGAGGTGAAGACAAGTTTACAGCTCAGCTATATGTGCTGATTGCTCTAACAAAACTTTATACAAATATATAAAATTAAGTTTATATATTTATATTTATTTATGTTAGTTAAATATATACATATTTTATTTTTTAATTGTTTTAGTTAGCTGGGGTTTTTTAACCTAATCAAAATAAACCAACAATGGTTTGATTGAGATTAACTGGAATTCACAAAAAAAATATTTTTTTTTTTTTTTTTTTTTTTTTACAATTTTTTAACATGAATTTATAATAATATTTGTAAAATGTAACCCTATTTTTTACTCTGCTGTGGTTTTGATATACTCACCCATCAACACCTGCTGGAGCAGCACACATTAATATACATATATTAGTTTAATTGATGAATTTTTAATAAATAAACATTTTAAGAGATGCACAATAAAAATTGATGAAATTTGGTTTCAGCCTATAGTAGTGATTTTAAATTTATCACATCAGTCAATAGTCAATATTGAAAATATTGAAAGTTGGTTATTTTTTGTCTATTTATATCTGTTTCTATCTATTTTTAGAAGTACTTATTTTTAAATACCAAGAAAAAAAAACCCAGACAAAATAGTACTGATGTTCATACTATCAGGCATGAGAACAAAATATTAAATCATGAAATAAAATTCACGTTTTCATTTTTTTTTGGCTAGTGTTTTTATATCAGTTCATTCATAAGAGTTACTGAGAGGTGCATATTCTACCTAATTTTCTGACAAAATCCACAGAAAATATCTCTGAATGGTCATTGAAGTGGTTGTTATGGTCAGACGGGACAAAGCCAGAGCTGTGAGTGTGTTTGTATGTATGGGGGGTATGCAGTGGTAACATGAAGCCAGCAGGGAGGGAACGGTCTCTAGGTGTGGTGAGAGCATTAGTGCAAAGGATTATCAGCCCAATGGAACAGTTGTAAGAGAATTACATCTACGCTTTACAATTCCACTCACTCTTTCATCTAGTCGTTAACAGACACAATAAATGCTCTAATCCCTCTCTTTTCACACTTTCCACTCATTCTAAAGGAAAGAGGGCAAGAGGAAGAGAAGATGACAGCACACAAAAGGACACAAACACTGAGACTCATCCAGAAGGTTTGTTAATTAAGAAAAGAGTTAACTAAGAAACACTACAAAAATCTCTCAACTGAATGGGCACAACCAGTACTCTTTTGCTCTCATACAAACCATCCGCCCATCGACCAAACTTTGAGATGCCAACACAGATGGGAAAAGTCTGGGTAAGGCCAAAAATGTTAAGCAAAGGCATAAACAAAATTCCTTAATAAGTGGGAAATGAATAAGTGAATGAAGCCAGTGACTGAGAGCGACAATAGAAAACCCTGAGCGGACGAGTTGGAGGGTCACTGAGGATTAGAAGGCCTCCGGTTTCCGCTATAGCTTGTCCTGTTTCGGGGGACGCAGAGCTGACATGGAGGCAGGAAACTGCTGATCTCACATACTAGCAGCACAATACACTCAGCACATGCAGACTATCCTGAAGTTAACTCCTCTCATGTAAAAGCCACAGTGTATATAAAGCATCAAAACTAAATATTCCACCCCATTGGTGGACAAACTATGTCACTGCACTCTGAAAAAAGTACCAAATTATATACGCAAAAATGGCAGAATTGTACGTGACCAATTACTAAGGTGGAAAAATCCACACAATTCCCTCCTTATGGTGACTCACTTTATCATCCGCTCACCTCCTCCTACATGGTCAACGCAAACGTTTTGAGTTCTAGTGAGCATAGTTTCATTTAATTTGTATGTTTTAGCAGTCATTATCCTGAAATGATCAGAACAACCATGTCATCCACTCTCGTTTCGTTTGATGTTGGCCCATAAGGTTGACGGAGGATCAAAGATGTCAACCAAACCCATTTGGAAGCGCTCCTCATTATCTAAACTTGCCCAGACAAATGGTACCGCAATGGAAAGAACTGGCAATGAGTTGTTGTGGTTGACTGCTAGTTGGGTAAGATTAAGAATCTCATAGGTGGAGATAAATCATTTCTAGGGCTTAATAGGTATACAAGAATTAAATAAGGCAAAAGAAGGCGGCATTAGCATCACATAAAGCAGTGAATAATTACACCTCAGGGTATGGATTATATTTATCAACTCTGTTCTCGTGGAATACTGCTGAACTATATTTTGCGCAAATTTTAAGCTTTGCACAATTGCTTAAATTTTATCTGAACATCTAATTTTTTACTTAGCCTAGAAAACTCAGCTATCTCATTTTTAGAGGATTTCTGTATTCCACGTCTGCGCTGTCACCCAATGGCTCGAGGTATTTAAGTGCTCTGTGCAATTTCTCAAGCAAGGAATTCCAAAATTTCACAACCTTTTGACCGTACACGTACATGTATGTGAGTCAGAGCTAACGTTTATTTAAAATGCTTTTGCATGTAAACCAGGGATGGCCTAAAAGCATCTATTTGTCTCTGGGAGACAGACGGGATAAGCAAAGCTGTTTATTTACAAGACACCATTTGAAATCTCCCAGAAGAGCTTCAACAGTGTTTGCAGGGCCGTGTGAAAGTGGATGTTTAAACATTTAATACATGTCACTTCCAAGACCTGCAGTCAAGGCCAAAAATAACATATTGTCATTGGAGCAGCCAATAACAATAAATATAAACCATGCCTAGCTGGTTTAATTTCGGAAGACTCTAGGGATCACGATTAGTTTGAGAGAGGGTACAAAGGTGGGAAACTAAGAACAAGAAAACAAGAAAGCAAGCAAGAAAAGAAAAGACCAGAGTAACAGGATAGAAAGAAGATCCATCCAAAACCAGTACTTATGGCTCTTGAGGACACACACCCAAGTCAATTACTACCCAGCCAGTCACTCACCACACATTATACACACAAAACTCTAACTTGGTCACCCATAACTCTGGGCTTAACATGTTCCAGTGCAGGAAAAGCCTTATTTACAGTAAAGCACAAGGATTTTTCTACTGAAATATAACGCAGCTATGAAAGATTCAAGACCATCCGGCTTCATCAGTGTCTTGTTTTTCCTATAAATCAACAATATGGTGGCCAACAGCACTTTGAAATGTTCCAGAAACTATAGCTGTCCAAATCTGGCAACCTCGGTTTACTGTGAGTGACAGGGTGTGGGCATGAATTCCTAGTGCAGTCTAGCATAGGTCAGGCAGCACGTCTTTGTGTGGTCAACAAAGGTATGCGCTCTTTTATTCATTATAACTGAGAAAGGGTGTGTTTTATTAGTGGAAAACTGTGTCAGCATCAATACTGATTAAACCGCAGTGCCGCTTGCATGTCTGATATTTATATTGTTAAGAACTTTCACCACCACAGGACAGTTTGCCATCTTTTTCAGAGAACGAACGGTTGTCTGACCCCACCCACGCATTTACCCATAGTCCCCTGATCTGGCTATTTGACAATGATTGCCTTTAATCAACAGTACATCCATCAACGTGAGTCAGCTCTGGCCTGGAGCTCTCCTCAGGGAATTCCTCAGGCAGGCAGTAGTTGGGAAGGCTCCTTAATAAACCTAGCAGGAATGCATCAGCCAAGTGAAAGAGGTGCAGGCGGGGGGGTCTGGAGAGGGGGGTTTGTCTCTGAACACAGCACTACATTGTTCTGCTACCTTTACATTCCATTCTCCACCTTTCCACTACAATCTCCTCCCTCTCCAAAGTCTGACACTTTATCTTTTCCCATTCTAAACCATGCACACACCTGTTCCCACAATTCCTGGACTATAAAACAAGGAATGTGCACAAACCAACAAAAATGCACGCGCATGAACTTGGCAACTGTAATGTGCATTAAGAAATTGTAACCCAGATGCCCTGTTTGAAACTTTGCTATCATTTGAGTTTCTCTCGCCTGCATTTTACCTGTCACTGCATGTGGCTGAATTGTGGAAATATGTTTAAGTGCTGAGGTTAGAGGACGTTTAAAACGGAATTATTCTAATCAAGTCCAAACACGCCAGTGCTCTCATTTCCACAGTCACAAAGCACTTTAGGACTGTCACATGGCTCATCTTGCTCTGGTGTGGCAGGGATAAGAAAACAAGAGGGGAAAAAAAACAGGTGACTGTGACATATGCCTAATAAAAAGAGAAATTGTCACTTTCTCAATGCGAGATTTAAAGCTGTCATTGAAACGTTCTGCCTAAAGCACAATGGGTTTGCAAAAGTCGTTGACGTCTGAACTTGTGCTTTAAAGAATGCTGGAGGTTATGGGAGTCAAACGCACAGTGAAAAAGAACAAACAGGTTTCAAAGAACTTGAAATTTTAAGAGTGACAGCATGACAAAATAGCTGATGAGCAACTTAAAATATGGAAAATACAGTATCTAGAAAGTACACTACATTTTGCAGAGGTATAAAGAACAAATATTTTTTGTCTCTCTCTCTCTCTCTCTCTCTCTATCTATCTATATATATATATATATATATCCATCTGTATATATAGCAAAACATTATTACAAGCTTAAAGAGTGAAAAGTATGTTACATTGTATAAAATGAGAGCCATTAAAGAACAGGAAGAAACTTTAGTATAGTATTTCTTATATACAGTGCTAAAAAATAATCACAAGCCACAAGCATGTATGGGAAGGATAGACAAAATTCACAATTATACAAAACATTCTTGTAAAATAATACAGTAATTTATATAATGATATACTACAACTGAAATGCTAATCACAATCTATGTGGAAGTCTACTCAATATTCAAATTCCTGACCCAAACCAGAAATCTTAAATGACAACAGCTGGTGCTAGACTCAGTCTGTGGAAACCAAACAAAGAAGCTTATGTCTTACCTTGGCATGCATCGTTCATGGCTTCGAACCCGGGTCTGCACTGGCATTGGCTCATAGGTACCACCCATTCCCCATCCGTGGTGCAATAAATGCGAGGTTGATCCTCACTTACAGCGTTTGAGACGCAACTTCCAGCCACCTCCCGTAGGGCTTGATTCTCTCCCCCTGCCACAGTCTCAGGGAACACTGCCAAGCTCTTCACTGTTGCTGGACATGTTTTATAGTAAACCCTGACAGAGTAGATGGCGACGCAGGCCCCAATGTCCTGAAAGGCCAAGTAGAAGCCCTTGCGAGAAAGATTATCCACTACTTTTGTCTCAATGTTCATCTTCATCTCTCCAAGGCTGGATATTTCATCTGGAGCAATGGTGGCCACTTTGCGGAACAGGCCTTTGCGGAAAGCAGTGCCAATGTCCGCGTCTGCCTCATAGGCATGCAGGTTAAATGTCTCCTTGCAGATAAGCGAATCTGCATTGAAAGAGTTGCAATCACGGACTACGAATCGCAGCTCCACGAAGACCCGAGAAGCGGTGGGGTGGCGCTGGATGAATGTAGTACGAAGCCAGTTGTCTTGTTCTCGTTCCTCCACGTTACATATATAATAGTTATACAACAGAGAGCCGTTCACAGCCCGCTGGCCTATCTCCCACTGCAACGTGAAATTAAAAAAAATGGATGTTAGCAAGAAAGTCAAAACCAAGATTGTGGAAAAAAATTTCAAAGAAAAGATGCCAGCGAATGCTGAGGACAAAAATAACACGAAATGTCCTGACCGTGGAATTTTAAGTAGTAGTGAGGATGCTGGTCAATTACCCACCAACTTCTGGCAAGGAACAATGCAGCAGTCTTTCTATTGCATGACTGATGTAATGTGCTGTAACATATCTGTTCACATGCAGTGTGCATGTGTGTTCTTAGCTCTAATTTCATGTGCACCACGATATTAATTACAGGAGAGGTGCATTGTTTTCATAGTGTGTGGCATGGCAATAAACTGGTTTCTGCAACGAATGCTTCCATATAAAAGGAACTTTGTGGTTTAAAGCATTGCATACATTTGAAAGACGTTGAACTCTTTAAATAAACAACAGCTCATTAAGAGCGCAGTTAGCGTTCTATAAAGCTGAACATGCTGACACCTTGTTCACATTCTTAATTTCTCTGCTTTTTCCATGAGCATCTGAAGGGAAATGCTTTAGGTTTAATTACTGTGCATTTGCTTTTTCCACGTTTTAAGGTATTGGTGGGAAGGAAACTTAACAAGTCTGTACTTGCCATCCCAGATCATTCCCTGCTGGAAAACCCAGTAGCTTTATGTGAAACATGGTTTTAGCTGATATAACCTTGTCAACCAGCTATCAATACCCAGCTTGACTACCCTAAGAAACTATGCCCCAGTACTGTTCGTTGCTGGTCCAAATTGGTCTTATAACACTTATAACCAGCTACCATGTTATAACCCACATCCTTTTGATTTCAAAACCAATTACGCTTCTAAATTCTAGTTAACATTATAGCTTCAGCTCACGTCACAAAAAGCACCATATGCGCCAACCTTTAAAAGTTAATTACACCCTCAGTTTTACAGTCGCTAACACAGGGCTTTAAAATCGCACGAGACTACAAGTGTTCAGCAGGCAAAGTATAAACTTTTCCAGGAACGTTTTGAGGGTAAAGTCTGAATTATACGTGTCCAATAAGGAAAAACCTGTTCATTCAAAAATTACAAACAAACGAAAAGAAATACAGCCCATAAAACTGATGGTTCTTACGGGTGAAGTAGCCTATAGTAAACTCACCCCGTGATCAACAGGCGATGTCAACCAACCCAACTCTGCTCCCGAAGCCACCATATCCAGCAGCACCTCTGTGACAATAACGCAAAAAATATCATATATTAAATATTTTGGTAGTGATACACAACAGTAGTAATTGATAAAGCAACAGTAAAGTAAATATGCAATAATAATATGCAATTCCTACTAGAACCAGGTATTACGTGGAAATTATGTCTGCTGCTACTTAAAATAATAATTGAATAATAAAAAAAAAACTACTAGAAAGACTCGTTGCCAAGTCCAATTAGTAGCTAGTCTATATTTTATTGCTACGTTCAGTCTTCGCTTATAAATGTAGTATGTTTAACGTTCGCGAGAGATACATTTAGGTATTGCAACATGATGTTTAGATATAAAACAGTCTATTAGCCTAAAGGCATATACTACATTTTAAACAATTGCAACAATTCGACGTAGTCTATTTAAACTTGCAATGAAATTTTACGCACGAACTTGCACCGGACCGACGAAACAAGTAGATATTAAATATCTCTTGTTTCTCAAACAGGTTGATTTAATACTATGCCAAACATTGCAACAATGCCAGTGATTTCCATAGAGACGTCTAGGTATGTATATACGGCGCAGTAAAATAGCTTTAAAATAGTTAAACCATGTGTGTGAGAACCCGAGTAAGAAGTTTTAGAAAGTTTGAAAGAATAAATTCCACGTACCTTCCTTTTTCTGAAGAGAAATAAATACAAAGTTCATAAATACATTGACAAATAAAATACGCTTAATCCGTCTGTAATCCATGTTGTGTTCGGAGTGGACGGTGATGTTGTGTGCTCCACGCTCAGTCCAGTTGCTGCTCCAGTTGCGCTCTCGACAGACTCATTGAAAAACGCGGAGCTTGCTGAACCCCGCCCTCTGGAATGTGATCGACGTCTTTATAGGAAGGAGGTGGTCATGGGTATTGACATGTATGAGCTCCACGCTGGGACCCCGCCTCTGACCTTTCTTTCAGCGTGTAGTTTACCTGTAAAATTTACAGTATACCAAATTCTTAACTTTCAAGACATCAAATGGAGGTATCTTCCCTTTAAATGTTTTTTTTCTATCCATATCAGAGATCCTGATCTTCTCAGCAGTAGCCTAACAATTGTAACCATACAACAAACGCCCCAGTTTTACATAATTTTTTAAAACTGTTATCCAATGCATTGTAAATAAATTAATAAATTAAAATAAAAGCCAAATCAGTGTTTTGTGTTCTCACTTTCAGTTCAGATAAAAACATTTTTCTTTTTGAAAAATTATAGTGTATAAATGATGACAGACACTTTATTTTTGGGTGAACTATTCTTTTAAAGTATGGCATACTGTATAGTCTATATAGGACCAGGGTTATTACTATTGACTAAAACAATAACCATTTTACTTAAAAAATAAAATAAAAATTTAAAATAAAACAAAATTATTTGTAGCTTATCTAAAAATCTAATCCATATATAAAATACAGATGTTTATAAGGAGAAAAACAAAAGCAACAATTATGAAAACAACAAAATTATCAATAAAGTTAACTCAAATTTAAATGATAATGAAAAATGTAAATAAAAACAAATTTTAAAGTTATAATAAAAAATATTACAATTTAAATGGCACTAAAATACAAAACTGTACATTTCTGCTTATTGTTAAAGAAATGTGTAGCCTATAATCAAAGATGCTGTTTTGTTGGAAAATGTATCAACTGTAAGCAGAACTGGTAAGAGCTGGAGTACAATACTGAATTAATGACAAAAGTGTCCCATAGCAACTCTTAGGAATTTAGGAGTCAAGCTCCCTGTGTTTGAGACCCCTACTTAGCTGCTCCACTGACAGCCACACAGTGGAGTCACCAACAAGTGAAAGGTTTTATTGGACAGAGAGCATTTTATGACAGTCATCCCACTTTCAGTTCATTTAGATGAAAAATGGCAACAAATGGGAATGTTTTATTGTTTACTTTTTTTTGTAAATAACTGATATATTATTTTTAAAATTACTCAAACTCTTAAAGAGAGATTTGTTTTCAATCATCTCTTTTACTGAAATGTACTACAAATGCTTTAAATTATGTTTATGCTTTAATATGTTTGTTGAGTTCATTGCTGCATTGCACAGCTCTTGCCAAAAAATCCACTTTCCACACCTCTGACGACTCCATATCCACAAAATCTTTCACACCAGGGGCTGCTCCCAACATTTCAGAGATTTTTTTGGTTAACAATGTCATCTCCTTAACTTCTCACACCACTATTCTCACCTCACACCCCTTTTTCACACATGCATATGAACTTAAGAGATGGATTTACAAAGAAATGTATCATTAAAAAGTAGCTATTCTTGAACAAACATTATTCTTGCAAGAATTTTGGAATATAATTATTTGTATTAAACTTCATGTGAAAGATGAGAGCTGTATTCTGATTTTGTATTCTCTGTGAGTACAGTTTATGTTCTTACACAAAAGCAATTTGAGATTATAAAATGTAAAGCACTTGAAGTACACTAGTTACCAAGGTGGAAATAACATCGTAAATCTTGAAACTTAAGTCATGAATGGATGAAGAGTGGTTTGAAAGTGTGGGGGAAGTTGTGAAGGCAGTGCTGTTGAGGGACAGGTGGTAGTCCACTCAAACAGCAGGTCTTTTGTTACTTAGCCCATCAACATACAGCGGCAAGTGTTGCTCAAAGACGCATGTGTGAGTTAATGTATATCTCAGTCAGTCACCTCAGTGGAAACACTGCGGCTTCCTGCTCTTAAAGGGACAGTTCACCCAATAATGAAATATCTGCCATCATTTACTCACTCTCATGTCATTTCAAACCTGTAGGACTTCCTTTCCTCTGGAGAAGACAAAAGAAGAATATTTATGAATGAAAAACACTTATGTTGACAGATTCTTTATTTTTAGGATACATATTCCTTTAAAGTCTGCTAATGTTGTATAAATCATGGACAAGGTTATTACTGTTAACTAAAACTCTAACAATCTTACTTGAAATATAACAAATGTTACTAAAAAGTAAAATATAGAACAAAATAAAATTTATTTCAGCTATTTGACTAGGAATTTTGCTTAGTTTAAATGATTAAAATATAACTAAAATGACAAAACAGTTTGCACGAATGTCTAATTTAATAATGACAATAAGTAGTAGTAGCAGTATTAAAAAAAATACTACACATTAATGAAATTCAAAATAATGATAGAAAATATTAATATAAAAAAATTATATGCTGCAATAGTATATCAATCATGCTTAAATAACATTGTCAGGGATATCATAATAAAGGAAAATGTTTAATAAATATTCCACTGAAATTGTCAATGAACAGGGTGTGAATTTTTATGGTTTTTAGTTTGTTATGGTAACCATTGAATCTGTATTGACATATTGTGTGTAATCACATGATAAGAGTCATTAGCAGGTAAATTTACAAACCAGGTCAAAAGTTCAAGAAGATGATTTTTTTTATTGCGACACAAAGTGCTTGGTAAAATATTTACTTCGATCACGGTCATAGTTCATTTTACTGTAAGATCACAGACTATGAGCCACAATTCTGAAAGACGCTCAGAGCAGAAGACCACACACACGCTGAGCCACATGAAGGGGCTTAAACAGGGGGGTTCGCTTGGGAACCATCACCACAGAAAGTTTATGAAGCGACTTCAGCGATAACATACGTAATCATAAAACAGGACATTTAAATAAGGACAGCTTCTCAGGGAACTAAACATTAGGTGTGGTCACTTTTGTGCTTAATGACAGACAGAATTAGGCAGAGAGAGAGAAATCAATGATTAGCCTAAGTTTGTTTGGCTGAATTGGAGTGAGAGTCGTCACTGGTATCTATAGCCAACACTTTAAATGTCGTTTCAGCATCTCGGTTGAGCTGCACTGTAGACTCGACAGTATGTGGTTGCAGATGGAGATAATGATGGGAATAGAGGAGATGCCACTGCGGCCCTAACCCTAAAATTACTGCAAGACTGTGTGGTCGGTAGAAAGAGACATAAAGAGAAATTCCACTCCACTGACCGATTTTCCTACACTTCAGCATCTCTGAAATGCAGCCTGTTCTGTTGATTCGGATGAAGGAGGCTGGAGATGGGGTCTTTGCTCTTCGCATCACAACTTCTTCATGGATCATATGTTTATTTTCAGTTGTATAGAGAGAGAGTCAAGAAAATTAAATGATTATTACTAGCACATTGAGGAACCAGGTTAAATTAATAAGAGAGCAATAAATTAAAAATAAGCAATAAACCATGAGAGATTGTACATTACAGTGATTTTACACAAAACGGAGTGCCTTTCAACCATAAAACTCTCATAACCATTAAAAAAAAACACACCGGCTTGTGTGGCTTGTTTTAATAAAAATGGTGGTAACAGCACTACATAACAAACACCAATTTAAAAAAAGAGCTGTTTACACTAAACTGTGCTAAGTATACTACAAATTGTACATGTTAATGTGCTTCATAAAAAATTGTACTTCTGGTTTACTAAAAAGTCTGCTAAATTTGAACAACTAATATGCACTTCAGTCGAGTGGAAGTAGTGCTGAAGTCCAACTAAAGATATGCTGAAGTATATCTGATTGTGCTAAACTGGAACTAATGCAAGAAGACTTTAAATATCTTGCATTTAAAGACTGATATAATTCAATGACCATACAGTTCTCATCAATAGTGACATTAAAACACATTTAGGCTTAATAAGAAGAAATGTTAATTGTGCACATAGTAGTACTCCAAATTAAGTGTAGTTATAATTTTGATATGTCTCGAACGATATGTCAGTAAATATGTGAATAGATTTGAACTATACTTGGAATAAACGTCTTTTTAAAAATATTACTTTTTACTAGAGGTGTTTACAATTAAATTAACTTACAATACATTATATATGTATAATTTATATAAATATAAATAAAAAGCAGAGATATCCAGCAGTTTGTTTGCAGTTGCCAAGCAAAGTAGCAATTTGGTGAATTAAAGAGATAGACTGTAAAAATATTTTATATTGTAAATAATATTGGGATATATTAAACTGAAAATTCTGTCATTACTGACCCTTATGTCATTCCAAACCTCTAAGATTGTTTTTTTTCTATGAAAATGTTTTTTTTGTTGTTGGTTTTTTATACATAGGTATCAATGGTAACCAGAATGGTTTGGTTTTAAAATATGGTTCAGTTTTTAAAATATCTTCTTTTATGTTTCACAGAATAAAGTATGCAATACTGGTTTGGAACAACATGAAGGTGAGTGAATAACCAAAGAATTACATTTTTTTGGGATGAACTATCCCTTTAATACAAAATGTGCTGTCACACACACACACACACATACACACACACACACACACACACATACACACATACATGTTGGTTTTTGTGATTTATGAGGACTCTCCATAGGCGTAATGGTGTTTATACTGTACAGACTGTATGTGGTAT
>JAUMHE010023825.1:0-13595 GCA_032359235.1 Enteromius mattozi | reverse complement strand
AGATAGACAGATATGCAAATTGAGCATACTTTGTCCAAAATGCGTCACTGATAGCAATACATATTTGCTGATGTGACTAAAAAATAGTTACTATGCTATAGGAGCAGACGTTAGTTGATCTGCAGGTTGTACGTGAGTGAGTGTGTGTGTGTGTGTGTGTGTGCTTCTGCTTTGATAAACAGATCAAACAGGTCAGGAAAGAGAAACTTAAGCAGAAACATTATAGCAGGCAGGAAGAATAATGTGATTTAGATTAAAGCTGCTTTATACTGTATAATAAACTACTTATAGTAGTACTTATGTATAATAAACTATACTGTATAATGGGGCTGTATTACATTCTCGCTAATATTCAGATTTCATATGATAAATGATTCATATTGAATATGTATTGTTTTTATTATATTAAATATATTCTTGACAGTTACAACTGTGTCCCCCAGTATTCAGATTAATGTTTGATCTATATGTTTTTAAAATATAGATTCTGTTCTCCTTGACCTGAAATATATATCATTGTTATAAAAAATTAAGTAAAGCTCAACATTACCTTACTTTTATATAAATATATGAGCATATATTTAGGATTACTTTTGCATTTTTATCATGCAACCTGTACATTATGTTCATCTACCTGTAATTCCTGATTCTAGTTAATACAAACTGTATATTATGTTCATATTACTGTACATCTATCTGTAAATATTATCCAGTTTCTTCTTGTACATATCTTCTATAAGTGCACTTATAACTTATACCTGTATCCTGCACTTGCTGCTTATTGCACTCCTGGTTAGACCTAAACTGCATTTCGTTGCCTTGTACTTGTACATGTGTAATGACAATAAAGTTGAATCTAATCTAATCTAATCTAAATGTTTATTGTATATTTATTTATTCATGTACCATGTAACTTTTATCCAAGTAAATGATTAATTTAAAAAAGACAAGCTGCAATACACATAAATACAAGAAATAAAATATTTATATATATATATATATATATATATATAACACATGCAGTTGAACACAACTTGTATTAGATATCATGTCATGCAGGAATGGATCACTGCAGAAGATTTGTTTTTTCTATGAAAATGGTCATAATATTTTATCTGCCGTTTTCCCCTTGTGTAATGTTTACTATCATCACACTAAAAACATCCAGATTTGCCATGAAATTCCTTGTGCAGAAATTTACTGAAGCACAAATAAAACCATCCAGGATCAGAAATACTCACAGAAAAATGGGCAAACGATTCCAAACCAATAATCTGAAACATAAACCAAAGCAAACCAGGAAGAAGTTCCAAATAAATACAAAAATGCCATGAATAAATGAAGTAATAAAACTTCACACAGACCTTTAGATTAATTTGTATGACGTACACAGTGGAGTTAAATAGAAGCACATATCAGTCTAAATCCAGAATTTATTCATCCAAACAGAAATAGTGTCTGTATAGGATCCAGAATTGATCATGTTTACTCAGTATTCGTGGTGCTGTCTGATCTTAACATTTCTAATGAAATCTGACCATTTCAAGCTTTGAATTTTGTCGATGAGACCTTGGCTGATTTGGTAGAGTCCTCATCGAAGCACCTCTGACCTAAATGATCACATAAAGTGTCACATAAATCTCTGTTAGAGATTTAGTTTTGAGTTGACTGAAACTACAGTGCGATCTGCGTTGCTTGTAATATTTAGTAACGTAATAAGGCATTGCGCCTGGATGGTCTTTTGGGTTGCAGCATGCAATCATCCTGTTGTAGTCAGTCTCAAGAGCAGGGAGTGGTTTTCTCCTCGTCTTTTGTTGTTTGATTATCATTAATGAAAACGCTTAACCTACTCAAGAGACAAGATGAGAAACGAGATGGGTTCACGAGAATGAGACCAGGCAAGATTTTTACACATTTTAGACAAATAGTCTAACTAAAGTCCTTTTCACAAATTAAACATTGAAATAAAAACAGTACTTTAGGCAAAATAACAGATAACAGTAGTCGTATTAAGTGTAAACAATAAAGTACAGTATTCTCTCAGTATTCAAAGTGCAAATATGGACAACTACACAAGCTATTATAACCTACAGTACATACTAACAGCCTAGACTAAAGTCGCTCTCAAAACTGGGGGTAGGCCTGTTAAAACCTCGTTTCAATGAGCACCAAGTCAAGTCACCATTATTTATATAGTGCTGTTTACGAAGCAAATTGTGTCACAGCAGCTTTACAGTATTAAATGGTAAAATAGTGTGTGGTTGTCCTCTGGCCAGATGAAACCAGTTTAATTCTAGGCTGCAACAAAGTCAGATTGTGCAGGGGACTCATCTGTTTCCCGTGGTCTTGTCCCGCTGGCCGTCAGTGTTGCCAGATTGGATGCACGATTTCAAACCCAAAAGCTTTGAAAAATCCACCCAAAGTTTAACTACTCCACAAAGCAAAATGACGACAAAATAATATAATGCTAGATAAACCGGGGAAAATAGATTAAAGAGAATTACCTTTCTCTCTATAATTTCACACAGAACTAGCAAGTCTTTGAAGTTCAAACAGAACTTTGCACAGTCGAATGTAACAAGTCCAGCAGATTTATAAACTAATAAACTAATCTGAACCATCTAAAAAAGAGAGAAAAGATCGTATAAATAGATTTTTATTTAACTGATTGCTGCGGTGATAGAGTCTTTGTCAGGATTATGCTGGCTGAGGTGAAGCATGTCGCAAGCCCTATTCAGTGGCAGGGAAACACGGAGGCAGAAATACTTGGCAAAGCGAAAACATTTAATGATTAACACGGAGAACTGAACACAAAGCAAAACGAAGCGAACCACATCCATACAGGCAACATTAACAACTGACAAGAAAACAGGACATGGGGCATGAATAAGTAATGGTTACAATCAAGGATAATGGGGAACACCTGGACACACACGAATGGCAGGGAGTGAACACTGATGAACGGGGCGGGGATCACAAATACAAAGATACAAAAGGTAAACACAAGACAGAAAGCACATGGCACAATGAAAACAAAGGAACACATGAACGAAATGAACAAATGAATACAGGACAGTGTGACAGTCTTCTTGTCATCTCTCCCTCAACAGGTGTACTTCACGTTATGAGAGTTAAAACACCACTCTATAACGTATTTAGTCATGATCACTTATACAGATAATTATCCGTTATCTCACTAAAAAATCTCTCACTGGCTGGTGCTAATGTCAACATTAGCACCAGTCTCTTTGCAGTGTGCGTGTGTTTAGTAGGGTTGCCAACTCCCTGAAAAATAAATAAGGCACACATCGCTGTCAGGGCCGGCCAACCCAATTGCCTTCAACCTTCCCGGCGCGGTGAATTTTTTTTAGCCCCTTTATTTGTGTGTGAAACGATTTTTTAACTATTTGACTTGAACCTGATCTAAGTAGATGCATATAGGGGTGGGCGATATGGAAAAAATATCATAAACCCGCCCAATCTGGCAACCCTGCTGGCCGTTTAGGCGCGTTTTACTTTCGGTTTCGATTTAACGATCGCGTGAACTCTCGGCGGGGCTGAGCGTTCATTCTACAATACAAGATATTCATTTTGTCAGACGCTCTGCAACAAATCCTCCTTCAAACTATCTTATGGACCAGTGAGAAGTAAATTTAAAATAATAGCTAAAAAATTGTCTGACCACAACAACAGCCTAATAAAACTGTATAACGCCTTCAACCTCACTTTGTAAAAAAAAAAAAATAATAAAGAAATGTGAGAAAATCGAATTGTAAAATCAAAATATCGAATCGTGAGTTTAGTGAATTGTTACATCCCTAGAAAATTGGCAAATTTTTAAAAACAAAAACCATTAAAGAGCATTTTAAGGACGTTTGGGTAAAACACAGAAATACAAGCAGAAAGATCTCTGTCCTTGTCGAAAGACTGGTCCTCCTTCAGTGATCTGATCTGATCGGTCTGAACTTGAGAGGTGATCTTCAATGAACAAACAGACTAATAAATATCCCACATAACTGGGACAATTCAGTGTCTTCAACAAATCTCAAAATGTAGGTTCTTTTAAAAAAATTTGTTTTTAATGCAGTGTACCACATGTTAATAATTTTGGTTTAATAGTAAAGTGATCAGGTACATGATAAAACCAATCAAACTTACCTTACTGAAGTGATGGGAGCATTTACACCCTGACACGAATCAGGGAAAGATCTGCAAACAGAAACTAATGTTGTTTCATATCATGAGATATTTGGTCGGCAAATAGAGTGCACTCAAACAATCAGTCATACAGGATTCTGATATTTACTCATATTCACGTGTAGTTAGCCACTTGTCAATTTCAAGAGCAAGAAACATCTACAGTCTATAGATAAATTGATTTTAAAAAGCTTGCGTAATTGAGTCATGTATTATATATATAATAGTTATTAATGTTTCTGTTTGCTGCTTTCATTAGACACATGACAAATAGACATGTGTAAGTGCATTCATGTATAAACAAAAATCAGGAAAGGGTATTTTTGAACCTGTTTTCAAGGGCATTTAATACTGAATGAAAGAGAAGATCTGTTTAAACAAGTAATAAGGAAGTTCAAAGTGTGACTTTATTTCAAACCAAGCCAGATTCAGATCCAAACCAAGTCAAAAAAAGTGTGATTATAATAGGAGACAGAACATGAATAATAGTGTTTGGGAGAAGAGCTTTTAAAAAGCTAATAATGTAAGCAGCTCTTTATATTTAAAGGATAGTACACCACCAGGATCTTTCTGCGGGGGCTGTTACTTTACGACTCTGCTCTCTAAACATGTAATTCTGCTCTGGATTGTTGCATGTCAGTTTGAGATACTGCTCTCGACTCATGTTCTTGATGATCTGGAGGAGGCCCTGGCTCACTCGGTATGTTCTGCTGCTATCGAAGTGTTTCGGGTCGCTGTGTTCAGTCACATACACCCTGCTGAAATCCTGATGCACAATAATGCGATCTTTGTTGCTGTCAGGATTGTTCTGGCTGTAGTTTGCCTTGACATAATCTGGGAGCTTGTCTGCTCCTCGAGCGTTCAGGTTGCCCACCTCATAGTACGGGAGATTCTGATTGGGCAAGAGTCGGTCTTCATCATCTTCAATTCTGTTTTGGTACTTGTGGAAGCCAAAGTCTCCATCTTGAGGACGATAGATGGAGACAATTTTCCCGTTTCTGAAGTCGATATATTCACGAGCAAACCAGTACAACAGGTTCAGGCCATGTCTCGGCTGTGGCTGACTGAAGCCTGATTCTTTGAGCTGGGACAGTTCATTCAGTGTGCCTGTCACCATGATGACGACTGTGTGGGAGGTGAATAAAGATATAGACTCAATCTGCATTTAAACTAAAACATTCAGGAGACAGTAAATGCAAATCAGTGTTTTACAAAGTTGAAAATCTCAAAATGTACCTTGTGTAAGACCTTTAACTGAATTTTCTCCAAGCCAACGTCTCTGAAAAGCATGCGGATGAGAAAATGTTTATGGAAGCCACACTTACAAAAAGCTTTTGGTTGATAAAAAACACAAAAATCACAGAAACAAACAACGGAATATGCTTTGTAAAATAAAGCAAACAATTCAGTAAAAGAAATATATTTATTTCATACTAAGTATAGTTCAAATCTATTAACATATTTACTGACAGATAACTTTTATCCACTTTTAATTAAGCTTAATTTGGAGTATTATTTGTGCACAATGCATATTTCTTATTAATAAGCCTAAAATGCGTTTTTATGTCACTTTTAATGAGGATTGTGTAATATTGCCCATAATATTAAATGCAAAACATTTAAAGTGTACCTGAAGTATACTTGCAATAGTTCCACTTTAGCACAATCAAAATACTAAATATATCTTTAATTTGACTTCAGCACTACCACCGCACAATTAAAGTGCATTAATTAGTTGTTCCAAATTAGCAGACTTTAAGTATAACAGTGTAGTATACTAAAAGTACAATTGCATGGCATTTTATTTAGTAGATACATATAAAAATGTATTTGTAGTATACTGAGCATGAAATAAATGTATTTCATTTTGTATATTTCATCAGTATATTTATTTTTCACTAGAGAAGGTGGAGAAAAAACAAAACAATCTAAACCTTACCATGTACTTTTTTCTTTGACAGCTGTTACTCTTCTTTCAGGGATGTTGTGTCATTTGAAGAAGAGGAGAATGAAAAATTACAGAAACAGACTGAACCAGATCGACAACTACTGCGGGTGTGTCTTTTAAAAACAATGAATATCCCTGTAATAGGCAGAAAGTGTGTGCAGAAAATAAGCTCTGTGACCTACAAAAGTTTAGGATAATGATAATCTTAACACATGAACACAACATTTGAGTTAGAATACCTTGAATGAGTGGGTTTATAAACACAATGAGGCTGTGAAAGTGACTAGTGAGTGAATTAGTTGACCTGTATGACCAGCCCAGTCTCACGGCAATTCATACATATTTTACGAAGTGGCTAATTTGTTCAAGTTCGTATGACCTCACTTGTACGAATTCATATGACTTTTGAACCTACCCATCACTGGGGTTTTAGACAAATCATACAAAATCATAGTATCATACGAGTGAGGTCGTGCAAATTTGTACGAATTAGCATGAATTTGCCACCTCATACGAATATGTACCAATTGGTCATGAGACTGTGTTGGTGTGACCCTATAATCTCTGTAGTCCTATTTAGTTTGTGATGTATTTTATGTTTTTAAAATTAAATCGGTCTGTGCTCACCATGCACAGACCTTATGTTTCTAGGTTTTGGCCTACAAAAATACATCATCCTGCTGCAATGTAATAGCATGACATGATCGACATGACCAACAAGCCAGTGTCATACAATTTAATCCTATTATATAATATAAAATATTACTTATATAAAGGTAAATTGCTGTGGCTTGGTTTTGAAAGATGACATAAATAATGACAAAATTTTAATTCGTGGGCAAGAAATTCCTTTAATGCAGTGAAAATACACAATGAATTAAAAATAAACATTTTAGTAAGCAGAGAGAGAACACCATGCATTGAATTAATTATACATAAAGAATCACAAAGCTTCTCATCTAGAGCAATGTAATGACACAGATGAACTATGTATGACCCAAATCAATTTACAATTAATTTGAATAGATTCATGTTTATTTGTCAGGATGACACTTGCTGTTAAATGCATCTTTTTAGAAGAACAGGAATGTTTGACTTCAACTAGACTCCAGACTGCATATGACCACACAACACGAGCTCAACGACGACCTCGTCGATTACGCCGCTGCTGGATCTTCACCTCTCTGATGAAATCTGACCAGTCCTTGTTCTGAATGATCCTAATGAGGCCTTGGCTGATGCGGAAGGTGGAGTCCTCATCGAAGCGCCCTTTACCTAAATGATGTGTCACATAAATCCTGTCAAACCTGTCATTCTCATCTGAGTCGACCGAAACAACAATGCGGTCTGCGTTGCTCTCATGTACATCACTGTTATGATTCTTGGTAACATAAGGAGGCATTTCACCTGGATGGTTCAGATTGCCCACCTCATAGTACTCTAGGCCAGTATCAGGAAGAATTCCTTCTGAATTATGGAACGGATGGAAACCAAAATCTCTGTCTTCTGGGTCGCATAGTGCAATCATATTGCCGTCGTCATCAATCTCAACACATTTTTGAGCAAACCAGCACAACAAACTGAGACCGTGTCTGGGATACGGCTGACCAAACCTGGTCTCTCTCAGTTGTGACAGTTCATTCAGAGTTCTCGGTTGGGCCATTCTGCGTAACAGACAGGAGGGAAACAAATAAATAAATAAAAGAATAAATAGGATTGGATTGCAGATTTTTATTAAATAATATAACCTGGAAATATTATATTATTTCTATATGTGATGTATTACATGTATAATAATCAGCCTTCATTAATTTCTTCAATAGTTTTCCCACATATGGACCAAGACTGAAATTGTAATGTTTCTTATATAGGCCTACTTGCCTTCAGCTTGGCACATGTTCTGTTTATCTTCAAGTTTTTTTTTTTATATATGTTACCAAATGTATTGTTTAGATGCATTTATTTAGGTAGGAAATAGATTAGTTAGACAGTAAGGTTTGCAGCCATTTTCAATCTAGTCTTAATCTAATCTAGTTTTATTGTACCAAAGAATTGACATGATGTAGGTTTCGTTTCTCTCTAAACGCAGTCACAGTAGATACAGCCCGACTGACTACAGACTGCAGACAAAACATTCACTGAACAGCTGTTTGTCTTTGTTTAGTAGCCTAAAGCACATTTAACAGCGATTTTAAGTTTAATGCTTTAAGTTTGATGTTTAAAACGATCCAATAATGTAATTAAAGTTAGTCTTATTAAAAACAAGCAATTCAAATCAGATGAATAGAATACATCAAATAAAGTACTGTACCTCACTCGCGCGCATGAAGGATCTGCGTCTGTGTGGCGCACGCGCTAATGTTTATATCCATGTCTCTGTCAGTGGGCGTGACAAACACAAACTTGAACCTCAATATTTCAGCTATACCAGTCTAAACATAAAGTTAAGAAAGGCCTTTAGGCTACAGAAATGAAAACGGTTTTAGTAGATAACCGTTCTCCCTTTCCCTTTTCTTTATTAAAGTATTAAATTATTAAAATAAAGATATAGCATATACTACTTTTTTTTGTTTGTTTTACCGAGGGAGTGTTTATTTTCCTGCGGAAAAGGGGGATAAGAAGGAAAGTGAAAGTAAAGCAGACGAGGAAAACACACACACACACACACAAACAAATAGTTGTACTACAATTGTGTGTTGCTGTGATGATGAACAGAAACTCATGAGTATGAAAAGTGAAACACATTATTGCAGGGCCGTGAACGAATTGTATAATGTCAAATTTCACATATTTATATATCAAAATGTAATATTATTATTCATATTGAAATAATATATAATATTATATATTAAGATTTATACTTAATGAATAAGTATAATGATATTAAAAAATATTAATGAATAAATATTGTACAAGTTTACATTGTTAAAAAATAAATCACAAACACAAGTCAACGGTTTTTGGATTTTTAGTTCTAAGGTAATACAAAGAATAAGCACAAAATGACAAAAATTCTTATAAATCAAGGCAATGATTAGTACTATGTGATATGTCACCCAAAATCTTACAATTTATTTCCATCATTGCAATATGTAAGTTGTGATAAACATGCAACTCTCAACATCACACATAATAAACATGTTAATAAATGTGTTAAAGTTCCAACATGTCCTCCAACCAATACGCCCATATAGGTCGTTTGTACATAGCGGCGAAATACTACCCATCAGAGCGTATACTAAAATTGCACCCCTATCTGCAACAGGACATTTGCATATTAATGTTGGTACTATTTTATCTCCCATGCGACTCAGGGTGGGGGTAGCTTTGGTTGCAGAGCGATGCATTATAAGACAAGACGTGATCATGCGATCGTGGGTTTGAACCCAGAGAAGGCTTGTGCTAGCGAAACCTTATAAAACATAATTTTGCATTCTTTTTGTAACGAGTAGGTTTAGGGGTGGGTTAGTGTGGTCTTTCGTACAAATTACACCTTGTTTTAATCTTTTTTTTTTTCACAGTGAGATCGGTGTAAAAATTCTACACACTGCATTTAAACAAAACACGCATTTTGATTGGTAATGACAGACATACATCATTTCAACACGACGGACACAATACGACATTTTCATTATTTTTAAAACATACCTTTAAAACGTAAATATAGGTCGTAGTAAGGTACTTGAACAAATGACCTATAGGGTCGTTTTTTGTTGGAGGACAGTCTCTAAAGTGTATTTAAATAAGCAACTCTAAAAGAAAGTAAACTGTCATTTTCAAAATGAGCTTGAACAACAAACAGCAACATATTAAATCTATTTTAGCCAAAAATAGAGAGCAACACCAGCAATGATCAGCATCAGCAGACCACAGCCAATCAGAGCGCAGCGGCATTTGCAGCTCTTACAGGTGTTTGTCTTGCTGTGCTGCACTGACTGAGGTCTGCTTATAGATAACTGCTGAGAACGAGGGATTCTGGGGAATTCTTCACACCTCGTGCCTCGATTGTCCTGTATGGGTTCATTCCTAATACTCTGACAGCTGTTAGTCTGCACTGACTGAGGTATGTCTATGAATATATGTTCAGAATGAGTCGTGCGTCCTCTGAGGAAATCTTTACGTCTCAAATCTTGAATGTCCTTGATGAGTTCAGAGCTGATGTGGTAGGTGCGATTCTGATCAAAGTGTTTCTGATCTGAGTGCTGCGTCACATAAACATCCTCAAATCTTCTCCATCTTGAGTCAAAGGAAACAATGATGCGATCTTTGTTGCTGCTGTCTGAATGTCCAGTGTAATACTCAGTGACATAATCAGGCAGTGAACCAGCATTGTTCAGGTTGCCCACCTCATAGTATGGTAGATAAATTTTAGGTAGAAGATTATCACTGTTATAGAACCGATGAAAGCCAAACGCTCCATTTTCAGGGTTGCACTTTGAAGTCATACGTCTGTTGGAGTCAATCTGAACACAATAATGAGCAAACCACCACAACAAGTTCAGGCCGTGTCTCGGAGGCGGCTGACCATACTTGGTCTCTCTTAGATCAGACAGCTTATTCAGGGTTCTCGCCATGTTCCCGACAATCCTGTTGAAAAAAGAGCACATTTAATGCAATAAATGTTACAATATTGTCTTTTTTTTATAAAAAATCTACAAATTACAGAAAACTGCAAAGTGTAAAAATAAGAAGGAACATGAATCAGTTCTTCATCAGGACTTCCTTTAAATTAGCTAATTTCATCATTAGTTAAAAGTGAAGAAATGGAGCACCTGCCATTCATAAAGTTCTGTCAATCTCTTGCCATTTACATTAATTAAAGATCTGGGCTAATTTGATGTTGTTTTCAGCTACCAATAAAGAGTAGCCTACTCTCAGGTCTGTTTTTGAATCTATTAATTTGAACACTGAATCTGTTCAGCAAATTTGAACCTTTAAAGCAGATTTTCTTTCTGTCAAAGCAGCACTTTAAAGTCTGTTTTGTCCTAGACTGACCAAAACCAAAGTTCAAAAGGAACTCCAGATACTGATAACATAACATCCACAAAACTTAGAAAATATGATCTTCCAGATCTTCTATAAAAGTATAAACACGGTTCAGAATCATTAATAGCCTATACATATGTGTGTGTGTGTGTGTATGCATATAGAAGCATTAAAAAAGTATATGTCTTACCGTGTGGAAGCCAATCTAGGTCTTTGGCACCGACTGCTTGATTTCTGTGACACAACAGCATGTTTGCTGATGTCACTGAACTCGTGACAGGAACTATAGTAAAACACACTAGTTGTACGTGTGTGTGTGAGACTGTTTTGATGAATAGAAACTCACACTACTGTATGGAAAGCGAAACTTGCAGAAACACGAGCAGACGGGACAGAAAGAGGGGATTTACATGAAAGCTACTTCATATCATGTCTCACTCATTTTTAGGTTACATTTTAAGTATTTATTTTATACAGTATTCATAACTGTTATCAACGACATGAGATGCAATTTCTAGTTTGTGGCAACGTTCACACAGCAGCAGAAAGCGGTGGTCGATCATGTATTTGAGTCATTGATACGGTTACGTTCTCACGCAGTTCGGGACAACCGCATTCTGTAACCAGACTCAGACCTGTACATTTTCCGGACTCATAACCGCATTCTCGAGCACACGCGCTGTGTGAACGGAACCGGACTGGACAACTAGTTCTCTGTCACGTCATACACCGTGAGAGAGAGCCGCTCCGCTGCACAAACGCGCGTGTAGTGCGAACGTGTCCATATATAATATATTACGTCTTATCTCAGTTTTTAAATGATAATGTTTTACATTTTGTCTCCCTCAATCTAGAATTTTTATCTACATCATTGCAATAAATCATTAAAAGTATCCAGTGATAAAATGCAAGGCATCTGCAATGCATTTGGTAAGAAGTCTGATAAGAATCATTCATGTTCTTTCAAGCTTAACTCTTGAATGTCCTTCAGAAGATCAGGGCTAATGCTGCAGGTGTGATTCTGGTCAAGGTGCAGGTGCAGATTACAGGATCTCCAGTGGGAAGGGCTGTTTCTAGCCCTTTTGTCTTCAGGTAAAAATTATATCTCACAGACAGAACTTTGGGAAAAGTAACAGCATTTATACAAGGGTTAAGATTGTTTGAAGGAAGACATGGTAACATTACCATTAAAGACCTTCTACACTGCCATCTTCAATAAATTCTTCTCCCCACAGAAATGCAAAAGCCTATATAATTTTTTGTATTAGAGAAATCTATTACACTGGTGAGCCATCCAAAAGACTGCTCATCAAAAATATTTTATTCATGTTTGGTTCAGGAGATATGAAACAAAATACAAAATTTGGTCATGATGGAAAGTAAAACGGTCGTCATGGCAACCACGAGGTGTTTTTGCAATGGCTCAATTTCTGAAAATGTTTAGGGCCCTCATCTCTACAATTGTACCAAGTTTCATGCTTTTATGAAAAAGTGAACAATTCGCCTACATTTTTGCACGTATCACCAGGACTATTTATTATGCTATTTATTAATCTTTGTTAATGTTAGTTAATGAAAATACAGTTGTTTATTGTTTATTCATGCAATGCTATGTTACTGTAAACAGCAGTGAACATCTTTTGGGTTGCCTTGGTTTTAAAGGTCGATGAATAATGACAGAATGTTAGTTTTTGGGTGAAGAATTCCTTTAATCCAGTGAAATTAGACAATTAATTTAAAAAAGTAA
Organism: Enteromius mattozi; assembly: GCA_032359235.1. Taxonomy (NCBI): domain Eukaryota; kingdom Metazoa; phylum Chordata; class Actinopteri; order Cypriniformes; family Cyprinidae; genus Enteromius; species Enteromius mattozi. Next base: position 717 of record JAUMHE010023825.1, on the reverse strand, counting down.
AAAGAGAGAACACAATGCATTATACATTAACTCCCAGTTTCACAGACAAGACTTAAGCCTAGTCCTAGACTAAATAGCTATAAATGTAAATCTGTCAGTGCTTTTGATTTTTTGATTTGTCTTAAGACGCACACCAATAACCAATTACTTGCTTTTATTTTGGATGAAGAGGAATGTTTGATTTGAACTAGTGTCTGTGGGATCCAGACTGCATAGATGTACATGCAAACATAGCACGAGCTCAAAGATGAGCACATCAAGTACGCCGCTGCCGGATCTTCACCTCTCTGATGAAATTTGACCAGTCCTTGTTCTGAATGATCCTAATGAGGCCTTTGCTGATGCGGAAGGTGGACTTCTCATCGAAGAGCCCCTCACCTAAATGGTGTGTCACATATATATCTGTAAACCAGGTTTTATTCCGTTTTGATTTGAATGAAACAACAATGCGGTCTGCGTTGCTCTCACGTACATCACTGTCGTAATTCTTGGTAACGTAATCAGGCATCGCACCCGGATGATGCAGGTTACCCATTTCATAGTACTTTACGCCAGTAGGAAGAATTCCTTCTGAATTATGGAATGGATGGAAACCAAAATCTCTGTCTTTTGGGTCACATAGTGCAATCATTTTGCCGTTGTCATCAATCTCAATACACTCATCTGCAAACCACCAGAGCAGAATGAGACCGTGTCTAGGATACGGCTGACCAAACC
>JAUMHE010023824.1:0-13596 GCA_032359235.1 Enteromius mattozi | reverse complement strand
CTTCCTGGTTCTAGTAAGGACTCTAGCTGCTGCATTTTGAACCAGCTGTAGTCTATTTATCAAGCGTGCAGAACAATCACCCAATAAAGCATTACAATAATTTAACCTCGAGGTCATAAACGCATGAATTAACATTTCTGCATTTGAGGTTGAGAGCAAAGGTTGCAATTTAGATATGGTCTTGAGATGGAAAACGCAGTTTTATAGATGCTAGAAATATGGCTTTCAAATGAAAGATTGCTATCAAACAGCACACCAAGGGTTAGGGGATAGAATATGCAGTTTGTATATTATAATAACTGAAAACGAATGCAATTTATGTCCAATAAAAGGTTGGTTAAAAACACCTAATGATATTTTCAGATTTTACCAGATCTATTCTAAAGTGAGAAGTATTTATGATAAATGTATTGTTAATAAAGTATTATCTAAAGCTACATAATTGCTATATAAAAGTAACATTTTTTTATGAATTATAGTGACAATCAATGATAAATTCAATATTATAGTATTGGAAGTGCTTTATTGTTGTATGCTTATTATAAAGTGTTACCAGTAAGTAAGTCTTAAGAATAATAACACTGTATTCAGCACAAAAATGGACTGCAGATTATAAACTATACAAACTGATATATTCACAGTAATGTGATTGTTTGTTTTGTTCTTTATACAGGCTGCGTTGGTGTACTCTCACTGCTAAGTCCTGTGAAACTATATCTTTGGCTCTACAATCCTTAAATTCCCATCTAAAGGTTCTGGACCTGAGTAACAATGACCTGCAGGATTCAGGAGTAAAGCTGCTTTCTGATGGTCTGAAGAGTCCAACCTCTAAGCTGGAGATTCTGAGGTTTGAGTTATTTTGCAAGTTAATTACTAAAAAGGGTAGTAATAATGTATATATATATATATATATATATTAGGGGTGTAATTTCACAAAAATCACGGTTTGGTTCAATATGACACAGTGGTGTCATGGTACGGTATGTTTTCGATACAGCAAAAATAAATATGTTTTTCACACTTTTATTTATTAAAACTAACATAAAAGTATGATCTTGTTTTTTTTCTTTTCTTTTCTTTTACTTTGAACATCAATGGAGCTATACTTCACATATCTTCTGGGGTTTCTCAGGGATAGTGTTTAATGAGCGTGTTTCTAGTTTTCGTCTGTTTGGGGGTGGGAGGGGCAGTCAGCTTGTTGCCTGTTCCATCATTTGGGCTGCTTTGTTGAGCGCAGCACTGAAAACATTATATTTTACACACTTTATTCTCTTTTTTTCCCACCAAATATAAAAGTATTCGTTTGGCTATAATGCAGTGAGATTATTGTCTGCACAAGGAGTCTGACAAGATCCAGTGAATCCATATGCGGAAGTTTATTAAGAACAATAGGCAGAGTCAGGTTACGGTAAACAGGCAATAGGTCAGTGACAGGTAGGCAGTCCGATCTGGCGTCATACACAGGGGATATTCAATAAGCAGAAACGATAAGGCAGGCAATGGGTCCAAGTATAAACATAAACATAAATCCAATCAATGTACCAGAACAATGGGAGAATCTGAGAGATCGTAGGTCAGAAACAGGCAGAATCATACACAGAAGTCAGACAGAATAATCAGGAGAATAACGCTTGGTAAGGCAGGTAAACCTGCAATACCTGCAGTACTGAATCTGGGCTTAAGGCTTTATACAGGTCAGACAGGAGGTGAGTGCAGAGGAAGCAGAGACGAGTCAGTACTCGGGCGAGAGCTCCCTCTGCTGGCTTTTAGTAAAACAGCTTCTGTTTCAAGGTACACTTGCCCAAAGTTTTTTCAGGTAGGTTGTTCTCCTCATATTGGAGACATTGGCATAGTTCTTCTGGATTGAGTCTGTCTCAGTTTGTTCTGTTGCTTCATGTCATTCCAGACAGACTGGATGATGATCAGATCAGATCTTTGTGTGGAGCACTGGCTGTTGTCAGACAATAATCTCACTGCATTATTAAAATTAATGACAAAAATAATATTTGGAAATGTAAACTGATATTTCCAAAACACGCTACTGCAAAAGATAGAAATAACAGGCTTAAAACCATTTCTTGTTGCTGAAAATACTAGTGTCCTAAGACTTTTGCACAGTACTGTATATCTTCTGCACAATTTCATGTACAGTATTTACATTCTTGTACAGTCTCAGTTTGTTTATGTGTACTCAACCAGGTACAGTAATTATAGTATTTATAGTATATGTATAGTCAGATGGTTAACGGTTTTTCATATGCTTGCATTATTTTATGTTTATCAATGTGTAACTAGTATGTAGCACCAAGGTCCTGCGAGACCCGACATTTAGTTCCTTTTTATGTCCACACATGTAGCAGAATGACAATAAAGCTTGACTTGACTTGACTTGACATCACTTGGCAGCACTGAACAAGCTAGCAGCACTATGTAGGGGCTGTGTGCAGGACACCTTTAGCGTCTTAGTTGGGAAATCTGACCATACCGCCATCTTCCTCATGCCAAAATATAAACAAAGGCTCAAGCAGGAAGTTCCAATTCAGAGGGAGGTACTTTAAAGAGTCTATCATTGTTTCTGTCCCAAAGAAACCCCACTGTGCATCCCTTAACGACTATCGTCCTGTAGCATTTACGTCAGTAGTGATGAAGTGCTTTGAACGGCTTGTCAAAGACCTCATTATTTCTTTACTACCTGACACACTGGATTCACTGCAGTTTGCATATCGCCCAAATCACTCTACAGATTATGTCATCTCTTACCCTTCACACATTGCCCACTCACCAGGACACTGCAAAGGGAAATTACGTTAAAATGCTTTTTGTTGATTACAGCTCAGCGTTTGTGAAACACCCCAGTCATCCCAACAATGGACTGTTCTCTCTGTTGCGGTCAGGAAAGCGCTACCGCTACCTGAAGGTTAACACAGAGAGACTGAGGAGCTTTTTCCTGCAGGCTATACGTACTCTCATTCATAACACCACATAGTATTAACACTCTGCTCCTAACAAACTAATCTCACTACTCACCACATTGCTTATATGGTTAACTTGCACATTGTGCACACCATAGAACTATGAATTGTATGACTGGCATGACTGTGATATGCACATTATACACATTTACACATATATTGCACTCTTGCACATTTGGCACATCGCAGAATTGTGAATCAAATGTGACTGATCTTGCACATCATTTATGCATTTGCTCATTGACTTGCTGGTCATTCTATATTCTACACATTCTACATATTCTAATTGTAAAATTCTATTACAATCAATTTTTTTAAATTATTTGATTTATTATTTGTACTTATTTTACATTTAAAAAATCTTTTTACAACTAAATGTGTTAATATTTCTATCTCTTCAATTTGTAAAATTCTCTTATTTTCTCTGTTGTATACTGGAACTTTTTAGGTTATCAGCAGTCGTATAAGCATTTTACTTCATATCATACAGTGTATGATTGTGTATGTGACAAATAAAATTTGAATTTGAATTAGCCTATGTTTTTTAACAAAAGACCCATCTGGCAGTCGTGCAACCTAACTTAAAACTTAACTTAACAGGCACATATAACTTATTCTGTTATTCCTTGCCTAGATTTACTTAGGTGTAATAGTTCTTCTCAGAACCATAGCAGTTGACACAGATGGTAACATGTTGTACAAAACTACATGATGACACCGAAAATTGTGTAGCATAAGAGTGAAAGTCCTGAAGTCCATGGCGTGTCAGTTATACACTTTGTTTTCAAATCTTATCTTTGTATTTTTCTAATGTGTAATAATTTGGAGAAATATTTTTTTTCTTCCTGATAATGATTAATGAGTGTAAAATTATCTTTTATGTGAACAATTGTTAAAGAATAATCACTGAATAATCAGTTTAAAACAAAAAGGATACAACATGATATACACGACAAACTAATGTCATATGGACTGTTTCTATTTGTTTTATAGGTTGTCTGGCTGTATGGTGAAAGATAAAGGCTGTGGTTATGTGTCTTCAGCTCTAAGTTCAAACCCCTCGCACCTGAAAGAGCTGGATCTGAGTTACAATCACCCAGGAGATTCAGGAGTCAAACTGCTTTCTGAAAAACTGGAGGATCCAAACTGCACACTGACCAAACTCATGTATGTCAAGCAGGAAGAGCTTTTAGGTTATATTGTTTGAATGTTCAGTGTCTTCCTGTATATAAATACAATTCTAAGGGTTTCCAGAATTAAATTTATTTTACGGTTACACCTAGGATACATATTACCAGAAAATTATTCATTAGTCCTAATTAAGCACATATTAATACCTTATTCTACAGTGACTTTAATCTATCTCCCTAATCCTACTCAATACCTAAAATAAACAACCACCTTACTAACTATTAATACGCAGATTGATAAATAAGTTTTAGAATCAATAGCTGTAAACTACCTATGAGTTCAGATTTTTAAGTTTACCTATAGTGTTTTAGTGTTATACTTATTATAAATATTATCAACTCTATAAAGTAACTTTATAACTTTCTTACATACACTTATATGGTAAGATGTTTTCTTTACGTTTTCCTCTTACACTGATAGATTGTTTCATCCTGCTGTTTAAATGTATTTAAATACTTCATATTGTTCAATCTTTTAATCTTTGTTGGTGAATCACACTGACTCTTTCACAAGAAGTGAAATAACAGTACACCACAAAATAAGCCAAGTCACCTTTATTTTTTATAGGACTTCATGCAATTCTGTTCAATAACATTGTAAAATGTTGCAGGATGCGATTTACCATCACATTCTATATAGTTCCGCTTCCCTCTCAGCATTTACCTGACAAAATAAATGTCTATATTTTTTGTTTGTAATTTATCAAAAATCGCCATCACACAACATAACTTGAGATTCACTTGCAAGTGAAGTTAAACAGTTTATTAGGAACAAAGCTTGTCTTTTTAGCATTATTCATGTTTCAAATGTTTCAACCTGCAGTCTAACATCCAAATCAAAAACATCGAAACAAGCCAAATAAAATTTTTCAATTATTCACTATAAACAAGATTCGACTATAAAGAGAATGAGCCCCGATTTGTTACACATCATGGCTAAAAAAGAATGTAACAAAAAACAGGGACATACAAGTGCAATAATGGTCAAAATGTATTAACCAAATAGAACTATACAGAAAGAAAACAGTATAACATAAGGTCTTTAGTAATCAGTAGTATAAAAGTGTGTGCATGCATGAATGTATTGGACTGCAGTAGTGTAGGTTGTATAAAATAAACAAGATTAAATGGAACTCAAACAGAACCAAGTCCCAAGTGCAGTGCGCTGGGCCAGTTGCCAAACTGCTTTTTAAAAGGAAAGGCTGGAAACCAACAAAAGGTGTCCTCGATCCCATTCAGGAACAATCAGTTGGATATAAATTATTAAGACAGCTCGGTTGCAATCTTAAGGTTAGAAAATACAACACGGCAGGACAAGCATATATTTTCCTGAAATCATATTGCTGGATCATCAAGTTTGCCTAAAACATTTGTGGACATATCTAGCATAACAGCAGTACAATACAAATAAAGGAATAAATAAATAATACACATGCGAAAGTCTTATTAATAGTTAAGTATCCTTATCTACTTCTTGTCTCTTTGTGTGTTTTCTAGTGTGGATCATGGAGGAGAATCCAGGATTATAGCAGGACTACAGAAATGTACGTCTACACACACACACACACACACACAGCTGTAGTGATTGTTGTTGCATTATCTGTTTGGATCTAATGAGAGAAAACAGAGCACTGTTTATTATTTAACTGTCTCATTGTTGTATGTTTAAATGAAAAAAAAAACGGGTGGCTCAAACCAGCTTAATAACAAAAACTAGTTTGGGACTGATATTTAACGCCAAACCAGTTGAGAACCAATGGTGTAGAGACCACTGATGTATAAAAGAGAACTGAATTGCTCATGATATAATGGAAGTGAAGATACCGTGCCAATATATTGGTTCTCCCCAGAATTCCTGTACATTTCATTGAATTAATAGGAAATCATCTGCTATTAGTTTAACTACATTTCTCAGTAGCGTGGTGGTAGCATCACTGTTTTCTTAATTAAATAGCTTTTCTGGATCAGTAAGTGACACCACCGCCACTAAACCACGTAACTTTATTCACTCCAAAAGGCCATGGTGGAGCTGGAGCTACAAAGGAATGAGGTGGAGTTGGAAGTGTAAAGAGGTTCAAGTCAAAGTCTAAAAGTTTTGAGTCCAAGTCAAGACCGAGTCCAAATAAGAGAAAAAAGGGTCCTCTTCAAGACCACATACTTAACTATTGATAATGCATGTGATCCGAGAGACAACATATTTCCTAATAAATTTAGTAGCAGAGGGTTCCAAGGGATCTTTAGTGCTGGAAATCCATTTATCCTTTACTGAAACTTCCATGTCTCCATGGAGAGCACGGGTCATGGTTGCTTAGTAACAGCAGACACCACAGGATCACAAGCATAGAGAGCAGGCTAGTGCAGTACTAGCTTTGCAAAGAAGTAGAAAGCATCATGCCTAGTGTTTTCCACTCGTTTGTAGGCGCGACATGCGAGTGTGGTTTGGTTGGACCAACGAGAACATTTGGCAAGTCCAATGACCTAGTCCGAGACTAGTTCGAGTGCAAGCACCAACGAGTCGGAGACGACAGAGAAATGTCTTGAGCTCTGGGCCCTGTGGCCAGCTTTGTGCCAGTGTGTCCGTTGCCAGGGGAGCCTTGGACAGGGAGTAAAACCGCCGGCAATAGGAGGATTCCAGAGAGGCAAACAGATCTATCTGAGCCTTTCCAAATCAACTCCAAATGAACTGGATCGTCCCAGAGTGGAGTCTCCATTCTCCAGGGACTCAATGACTTGTCATGAAAGCGCATCGGCTACATGCCTCGACACCTGTACCAAGGGCACCCCTGCCCACAGGAAACTGAGACACTCCAGAGTAACACTGAGAGTAGTGAGGAGTGAAGAGCTCAAACGTGAGCGTTTCCGTGTAAGGGGCCTTCCACATTTTAGCGGGCTCTCCATGCACCTCCGGGGAGAAAGGAACTGGGGTGGAGCGTGGCTGGGAGTCACGTCCGGAGCCCAGATAGCCTTGAGCACTTGGGAGAAGATAGGAAATTCACCTTCAGCCTAATGCTCTTGGCGGCCCAAAGGAGCATGGCTGTCAACTCAGCCTCTGAATTCTTCTGAGTAGCTGCCGCGGTGGGGGGCAATGCTGGGAGGGGTCGGAAGCCCGTGGGGACTAGCCAGGCAGAGCATTCCTGACTGTAATCCTCAGTCCCTCAGGTCTCCCTTGCAGCTTGCATAAAAAATATCCAGGAACCTAATGAATGACATATTTACAGAACAACTCACTGAAGTTAGTTTTAGAATTGTTTTGGACTTTTTATTACCTGTAAGAAGTCAAGGACAGATCATGTATGTTTCTGGTAGAATGTGTCATATATTTGATTGTGGAGTTTTTCTCTAGCGCTCTATTCTAATTCTATTGATCTGCATGTTTTATTTTAAAAAGGCGTCTAACTCTGGCATGATCTATTTTGTTCTCTTCTTTTGATTTGTTTTAGTAGTATTTATTATAAAATAAATGAACAAATCTCTTGCTACATGTAGAACAGGGTTTCTCAAATCTTACCCTGGAGGTCCAATGCACTGCAGAGTTTAGCTCTAACCCTAATCAAACACACCTGAGCATGCTAATCAGTGTCTTAAAGATCATTAGAAAATCACAGTTAGTGAGTTTCATCAGGGTTGGAGCTAAACTCTGCAGTGCATTGGACATCCAGGGTAAGATTTGAGAAGCCCTGATGTAGAGCACTTGTGTATTATTGCTCTTTCTGTTCTTCAGATGATTTCCAAACCCACTTACTCACACACACACGTTTGAGGATCTGAGCATCAGAGAGTGTGTGAATATCCTCAATAAAACATCTGTCATACAGTGCTATTGTGACTGCAGTGTGTCATGTGGTCATGTGTTTGTGTTTTCATTCAAAATTCCTAATTATGATGTTTTATCTCCTTTAGATTCTCTTCGGCTCTCTCTGGATCTGAACACAGTAAATAAACTACTCCTTCTGTCTGAAAACAAGAGAGAGATTTCGAACACTAACACAGTCCAGCAGTATCCTGATCATCCAGACAGATTTGAAGTGTATGCTCAGGTGTTGTGTGGAGAGAGTGTGTGTGGACGCTGTTACTGGGAGATTGAGTGGAGTGGAAGTGATGGTGTGTATATATCAGTGTCATATAAGAGCATCAGTAGGAAGGGAGGTGAGGAGTGTGTGTTTGGACATAATGATCAGTCCTGGAGTTTGTTCTGCTCTCCTCAGAGATACTCATTCTGGCACAATAAGATAAAGACTGTTCTCCCTGTAGAGTACATCAGCAGTAGAATAGGAGTGTATGTGGATGAAAGTGAAGGAACTCTGTCCTTCTTCAGCGTCTCTGACACAGTGAGACTCATCCACACAGTCCAGACCACATTCACTCAGACGCTCTATCCTGGGTTTAGGATTTTTCATAATGGATCATTAGTGAAACTGTGTCTATGAATGAGAAAAGATTAATGAGAGGTCTACCCGTGATGCTTTGAGCTGGATGATGAATCAGTAGCAGTGAGATGTTCTAGAGTCTCTTCATTACATTAATATAAGAATAAATGTGTGTCAGAAACCTTTGTAGAGACAGTCAGATCAGTGAGTGAAGATCTATTTCTGTGTTTCTGATTAAAATCAGGCATCAATCCTTTACATTATTTGTGATGATTGTGTAGCCCACCTCATATTTTGTTCTTTTTAATTCTTTTGTTATTTAAAGTTGCTTTACTGTTTATTGGTTAATATTTTACTTGGTTATGTGTTACTTTTAAATCCCCCTTATTTGTTTTATATATAACTTAATTTCATTTAGTTATATTTGTTGATCTATTTGAACAGTTTTCTTATTTTGATTTAGGTAATTGGGTGTATTTTGTTAGCTAATGATAAGATATATGTTTTGTTATGAATATTATTGTTATTTGAGGGTTTAGTTGTTGAAGTGCCTTTTGGTTGTTTACCTTTAATTTTTGTTTGGTAGAGGCTAAATGGGTATATCTAGAGGTTTGGCTGGGTACACACCACAAGATAATTGGGGTGATTTTGGGCCGATTTCTCCCCTTCCGACAATCCTAGGTAATGTCTCGATTATCTTGGTGGTTTGAATATTATGAGATTGTCCTGTGGTGTGATGTGTGTCAAGAGTGACTGAATCTGTGTTTGTGGTCTCTCACATTTTGAAAATCTTATAAGATTAAAAAAAATCTTTTATTGTGTACCCACCCTTAGTGTTATTTGAGGACAGTGTGTAGTTTGTCGGGGCTGAGTTTAGTTCTTACATCTTTTTGTGTAACTTTGTAAGCAGGGCAGAATTATATATATAAATTAATTTTTCTTTATCTTGAGTTAGTTTGTTTGACTATATTGTATTGGACGTAAGTTATATATGCTCTTTAGATTTTGTTCTGATGGATGAATAAAACAACTGTTTTGTTCTTGGCCACCACCACATTATTACTATCAAAATCAGCCTGATATCTTCTCATTCGTCTGATTTTTCTCTGTTTTTCAATTTTCATTTAAATGATAAAAAAATCAATAAAGAAATGTTGAAGCTGCAATAAACATTGAGCAGATCATTTAGAGGATGGTTTTATTCAAAGGGAATTACAAATAAGAACTTTTTAAAAATTTTAACAATCATAACATCCACCCAAGGAATGTATGATTGCAATAATGCTACTGCACTGTAAAAACAAACAAAACAAATTAAAGTCAGTATTTAATAATAATAATAACTTATAATATTTGCAATCATACATTTTTTTGTGAATGTTTAAAATAATAAAATACAATAAATGGAAATATTATTGTCACGCCCATGTCTGTGTTTTGTGTCACTAGTTTAGTTTTGGTTTCATTTCGGTACTTCCTGTGTTTCCTTATATAGTCTTGTTCCTGTTCTTGTTAAGTTGATTAGCTGTGTCCCTCACCTGTCTTGTATCTGTGTATTTAAGCCCTGTGTATTCTGTCTAGTATGTCGATCGTCAATGTTGTTCAGATGTGGATGTATTGTTCTTTGTCTGCTAAAGTCTCAGTAAAAGCTACTTATTATTGCAATACACGTAAGCTTGGGCACCGACACCACCAACCCCACCAGCCTGACCACACAGGGGTTTTTTGGGACTCTCGCCTGTGGAGAGCACCAGTGTCGGGGAGGATCCACCCCCGGTCAAGACATGGATCTCTGACCCGCTACAAGTCATGAGGGTGTACAGGATTTTCCCGTTCACAGAGGCACTGGACACCAGCCCGCCGTCCTCAGGAGCACTCTCGTGCAGGTCCTGCTGTGTGACCTGCATGAGAGGAACGATCGTATCCCCATCAACACAGTTAGCAGTTCCTCTTATGGCCAAGCTGGTCGGCTGTCAGAACACGTCCGACCTTTGCAAAGAGCTTGCGGAAAAGAAGGTGTTTAACTACCCCCACACGTTTGTGCGGGCCATCCAACTGGCCCAGGATGCGGGCCACGACGTACAGAAATGCCTCCTGCTTGGCCTCACGGTCTTCAAAATTTTCCCATCCATTGTGTACTGGGATGACAAATGCCACCCAAAAGCCAAGTGGAACAAGCTCCACTACGTAGAACAACTATGGGATTCAGGTGGATTACACAGAGTCCAGCGACACAGGCTCCATGTTACAATAATGATAGAAGCAAAGTTTTTTTTTTTTTGATGTTTATTTGCAACCCTACTGTTAAATGAAATTTACGCCCTTGCATGCCAGTAAGAATTGAGAGAAAAAAAAAGGTTTAATTTTTTTATATGTACATTTATATAATGACACATTGCATTCATTTGTTTATGTTTTACTCCCTGTACAAGCAAGAATGTCTGGCTAGAAGGTATTATTATTATTATTATTATTATTATTATGAATGAATGAATTCTAGCATTTATTTGAAATAATTATCTAGAAACAGAGAAAGACACATGATTGCATTAGTTCAGCATCTCGTCTACCAACTTGACTGTGAATTTAATTACTTTAAAACCAACCTCTATTTTTATGATCCACTGATTTGTTATTTCCCTGACATTTTTATTGCATACAGATCACATTTGGCAATGTTGAGTTTCTGCACAATCATCATTTAATCAGTCACCTAATTATCTCATTAACTCTTTGAGGACTTGGGATTTGACTTGAAAGGAATGACTTGGTTCCATTCCGGCATACTCCTGATCCACAAGCTTAATCATGTCCTTCTTGCCATGTTGTTTCTTCAGTAAATTGTCAACGGCCTCCTTCATTGGGGCTGTTCAGTACAGGTGAAAGGTTTCTCTCCGGTGTGAATCCTCATGTGAACTGTAAAGTTTCCTTTAACTCTTACCACACTCATGGGACGTGAAAGAGGTCTCTTGCGAATGGCTTTTTTCATGCAAGTAAAGGTCTCTCTTGTCCGGGATTCTCTCCAGTGTGAGTTCTCATGTGAGAACTTTAGTGTGAAGCTCTTCCCACACAGTGTGCAGGTGAAGGGCCTCTCTCCAGTGTGAGTTCTCATGTGGTCAGTACGGGCTGATTTTTTTCTGAAACACCGTCCACACTGATCACATGGAAACGGTTTCTCGTTTGTGTGAATTCTCATGTGTGACTTCAGACCTTGTTTGTACGGGAAGCTCTTTCCACACAGTTCGCAGATAAAAGGCTTCTCTCCGGTGTGAATTCTCATGTGGGTGTCAAGGTGTGCTTCAGATGGAAAGCTCTTTCCACACTGACAGCAGGTAAAAAGCCCCTCTCCGGTGTGAACTCTTACATGAGTTTTGAGGCTTCATTCAGAGCTGAAACTCTTTCCACAATGATGACATACAGGATTGCTCTCTCCGTAGTGTTCTCTCTTCACGTGGGATTTAAGGGCTGATTTCTCTCTGAAACTCTTTCCACACTGATCACATGTGAACGGCTTCTCGCCTGTGTGAATTCTCATGTGTGACTTCAGACCTTGTTTGTACGGGAAGCTCTTTCCACACAGTTCGCAGGTAAAAGGCTTCTCTCCAGTGTGAATTCTCATGTGGGTGTCAAGTTGTGCTTTAAATGGGAAGCTCTTTCCACACTGACAGCAGGTCAAAAGCCCCTCTCCGGTGTGAACTCTTACATGAGTTTTGAGGCTTCAGAGCTGAAGCTCTTTCCACACTGACTGCAGGTTAAACTATTAGATTTGGTCTTCTGAGCTTTTTTCTGTGATGACGTTTCAGCCTGTATTGATTTTTCCACAGTTATAAAGTCATTCTGTTCCACCTTTTCCGGTTCTTGCTTCTCTTCTTTGAGTGCTGTCAGGTCTAAACAGAAACAAATACAAGTTAATGGCAGTTTAATGGTTTAACAGATATGTAAACCAACATTTTCCTACAATTTTCTAAAATATTCTAGTTATGTGCAATACTATGAGGGAACGTGCAATTTTGTTTCTTGGGGAACCACCATAACTGAGCAAAATGTGCAATTTAAAACATTATTGTAAATGCCTGTCACTCACTGTGTACCTGTATGTATACAAATACTCATTGTGTACAGACATATCACTTAGTCAACTTTGTTCACATATAGTCTAAAAATATATTTATTTAAATATTTTACTACACAGATGTCCATATTCTATATCTGCAGATTGTATACAGTACATTTTATACTGCACTGCTAATATTCTATTTATTTATTCTATTCTACTTATGATGTTGTTTCTTAATTTTAACTTTGTACTGTCCACTTTCTGCCATGGCAAAACAAATTTCCCTCTAATAAAGGTTTATCTTATCTTTACACGAAATGGTAATTATTAGGTGATATTTAATACATTTAACAGCTAACGTCTGTCTACATTGGCCGCGACAAAACGAGTGTTGAAGATCATTGGAAACTTGTGTCAGTACGTCATAAATAGACCACGGCATTTGTTTTTTGTGGGTAAATTGTTGCACCACGCCACATCCAGTACAGACAGCAGAATAGGTTATATTGTATTTTGTCCCTTTGCTCACGTCGGGTGTAGACACGGTCAGTACACTAGACCCGTCAGATAAACAGAGTGGATGTAGAATAGGTTCTATTGTATAATGTCGCTCTGCTCGTGTTGGGTGTAGAGCTGAATATTTTAATAAGGATCACGGTTTGAGCTGAAAACCAACCTGTTTGTTCTTCAGCCTCTTGTTTCAGACTGAATACTTCCTCAATCCTGAAGTCTTCAGTCTCCTCTTTAATAAACGCCATCTTTATTCACATGTGCACATCAGTCGCCTCAGCAGGAGTGTCTCTGTGTGTTTAAGATGAAAAGAACAGAAAGAGAAAGCCAAACTAATCCGTTATTACACTGTCAGAGTCATAGTTAATGGTTTTAAAGGACCTGATTAGAGACAAACACAAAAACAAACAGCATTTTAATATGCTATCAAACATCGTATAGATTTTAAAATCTTGTTAATTACTTATAAAGCCCTGAATGGCTTAGCTCCTCAGTACTTG
>JAUMHE010023823.1:0-13596 GCA_032359235.1 Enteromius mattozi | reverse complement strand
TACTGGTGTCAGTCTGAATCTGGAGAGAACAGTCATCCTGTTAATATCACTGTACACTGTGAGTCTGTGTTTCTGTAATTTGTTCATTTCGCCGGCAGTTTACATGGAAAAAGTAGGTTGAGCAAATAAGTAAGTCTGTTTTTATTCATTCCACAAGTGAAGGAATATGGAATGATATTTGTGTTGCTAGAATTTGAACGATTAGATAAAAATAAAAAACATTCAGTAATCTGACCTTTTATAAACAAACTGGACTTCTCATGAGGTCATAACACATGAGCCCACCGCTCTGCCATACACACAAATGCTATTGAATTAAATCATTTGATTTTAATGATTTAACTGCTTTCCAAGAACTCCAACAGTCTGAAATCGATGCTGGTCAATAAAAAGACATCAGGGGATAAAATATATGCTTCACAGCTTATTCACAGAAATACTGCTGACTGTGTATCAACTTTAAAGTTACAAAGCTTTATTTTCAAGCATTACTGTTGGTCTGAGTGAGATGATGCATGGTAAAGTTTGAATTTAAAACAACATAGTGCAATTTACAGTAGTAACACATACTTGTATTGCAATATTTGAATATTCTAAACTCAAACAGAGTTTTATCTAGAACCAGACTACAGACTTTTGAATGTTTCGACTTGTCCTAGCAATCACTCAGACAACAGCATAGCAAGTCCACCAACAAAAACAAGCACCCTAGTGTCATGTGTACAGTGTACATTTTAGGACATTCTCAGACTAAAAATGAAAAAGTGTCATGTCTCAAACTGAAAGGCTTCAAGTCTCAGGAAAAATAACGTCAGGTGCCAGGTCTTGTAGAATTATACATTGGGCGAAACAGACTCAGATTAAAAGGCATCAGACACAAAGTGGTGTGAAATGGTTGAGAATGGCAGAAGGACGTAAGATGCTCCTATTAAGATACATTTTATTTTAACAGTTTTAATTAAATGCTAAACTAATTTAATTGCATAGAGAGGAAAACATACATTTTGAGAGTAGTGTGTGCATGTTTAAAATGTTTGTAATATTGTGTAATATTGCAGCTAGCTAACGTTAGCTTGTATGTTAGCTTTGTCACTACTTGTGAAATGCGCGTTCTCCTATGTTTACAATTTAAGTAGTATAGCATTTAATTTTAAACTGTTAAAATAAAATATATCAGGAGCAACTTACCATTCCACACCACTTTGCTTGTTATGAACCGCGTGTGTGTGACCCGAATCTGTTTCATCCGATACCTTTTAATTTGAGTCCGTTTAGCCTGATGCCTTTTAATCTGAGTCAGTGTAATAGTGTAAAAGTAATTTCTTTGTTACCATATTTTTAATATAATCTTACTAATTACCATCATTACATGTGACATCTATTTAGTTGGTGTGATTCTGGATGACTGAAGGAGATACTCTGACTCTACACTGTTTATATCAACATTCAACCCCACCAAACCTCAGAGCTGATTTCTATAAAGATGGGTCACTCATCCAGAATCAAACTACAGAGATGATCATCTCTAATGTCTCAAAGTCACATGAGGGTTTCTACTACTGCAAACACCCAGAGAGAGGAGAGTCACCCAAGAGCTGGATCTCAGTCAGAGGTGAGAGTCAATGAAACTGTGAGCTGATTTATTTCTTCCTATGCTCTTATTCAGATATAGTGCTTGATACAGTGCTTGTGTGTCTCTTTTTCAGCATCTCACTCAGAATCTCAGATCTCTGTCCTTCACACACTCAGTTCTGTTCTGGCAGTTTGTTCATATCTGCTAGTGACAGTCGTGCTCATCTTCAAATGCTGCAGGATGAGAGGTAAATGTCCGTCTGATTTATTACATTATATTCAGTTTAAAACATTATCATTAATATCATTATTATCATTGTTAACGTGTAGCTTGTCATCTCTTGGGTTTGTAAGGTAACTAAACCTGCTTTGAAACAAATTGTGTTGTTTTTTTGTAATACAGTACCTATCAGTTGAATCGAATCTGTCTTGCTCATTCTGTTTATCTTTTACATATACGTAATTCCACACAGACATAGACATGATTTATTTATTTATTTTTTGGTAAAATTTGTTTCAATTTAAAAGATCATGATTGGTAGTTCATAAAAATAATAAACATAAAGAGAAAAAAAACCTACACCTGTTCAAGTAGAATAAATGCTTGATTGTTTTGTGTGTATTTAAGAGTTACATCTGTTGAAGAAGCAAGAAACTGCAATCTGATTATGTTGTGATGGTGATAAAACTTCAGCTTAATCCTGAAGTCTCTCAGTATCTTATTCAATATTTGGACTGAACTTGCTGTAAAAGATGCGTTTTGGAACTGACTCCTTTTTGCATGTCTCATTTGATAAAATCAACATGAACCAGCATCAAGACTCTTTTGACCTGAGTGAAACAGTATTTTTAATGAGAAAATGTCTAGAGAAGAACTTGTTTTTATCCATCTGGAATTAACTGGAATGTAAATAATTGCTGTTACATTCAGTGTGTTTGTGTAGCATCTGTGTAAAACCTCATTTTTTAATGAGGCCAGAGATCACACTTACTGAACTGAACTGTTTGTTCATAAAGAGCCTGGATGAAGAGTTGTGCTGCATGTTCAGTTAGAAAGAGCCTGATCTTCCTGATGTTGTGACCTGTATGTCAGTACTGTCTTTGCAGTGTGGTCTTTGAAGATAAGCTGGGGCCTGTACCATGATGGTGGTTACACACACCCAGGGTTACTGGATTAGTTTTGATTTGACAGAACCAAACCACTCTATTCTTGGTTTCTTGGTAACATGAAGCTGGTCATCAACTTTTTTTGTCAACTCAGACTTGATCCTGAGTTAATGGAGCGTGTGCTCATGAAAGTGTGACATCAGTAATGAGCAGCCAATCACATGCCTTGAAACTGTGATTCACTTCTCGTGAGACAGTCAGTGCAATTCACTACCAAAGATTAAAAGAATTTCAACACATTTACACAGCAAGATGAAACGATCTATCAATGAAAGAGTAAAGCATATCTTACCATAGAAGTGCAAGTAAGCTATAGAGTTACTTTATAGAGTTGATGATATTTATTTATTATTTAACACTAAAACATAAAAAAAAAACACTTTAAAAAATCTAAACTCATATGTAGTCATGTTTACAGCTATTCATTCTAAAACTTATTTATAGTGCATATTATCTATATGTTTATATAGCTTAATAATTACTATTAAACTAGCATGTGTCTCTAATGGAAGTCTTCTGACATGTATCACTGTAATGCTTAAGTTATTAACTGTTTATGTTTCCTTTCTTAAAATACATAAACTGTGCCTTTTACAAATATTCTTTAGCTGGTGTTTTGTTAAAACATTATTGCAGTGTCACAGCGAAAGCCAAAGAACCATGACCTCTTACTGCAGTCAATCATGTTTTACATGTCAATTCTGAAATATTTTGCACTTTGGAAAATAACCCAGTCAAATCATTTGATGACCAGAGAGATATCGCACCATTCTAATATTGTGATACTCACAGTGTGAGTAATATCTGAGCTTATTGTGAGTTTATAATGTTGAGCAGGTTGAAAGGAGGCAGTTTAAATATCGGTCACTAGGGGATGCTCTACTTCCTGTTTCTCAACACAAGTTGACACTGCAGGATTTGTTGACAAATTGTCTGTGCTGTACACTTGTGTTCTGGACACGTTGTAAAACATATAGTATAAAGTCCATAAGTCAATAAGCACTGTGACATTGTTCTCTGTGTTACAGGATGCCTCAAGTTTTTTGAGAAGAATGGAAATGGAGATCAAGAAGCAAAAAGGAGTCACCAAAACAACATCAGAATCTGAACACATCTGTCAAATAGAAATGAAAAAACAAAAAAGAAATAAAGAAGGAAACTGGACTTTTGAAATTTTACATCAGAGTGAACTCACACCAAACTAACAAAAGAGTTAAACACAATTATATAACAGTGGTTTCACACAGTGCTGCACTGTAAGGTTACACTTTTAGCTCGCTGTGTCTTCACATTGTGACCACACCATGAGCAAGGAGCTCTTGATGAGATCAGATTGTTGACTTGTAATGCTAATACACATAAATTATTAAAGTTAGTATGCGGTTATTTTGATAGATTTTGAGCAGCTATGTTTTGTATCCATGGCAAATAAATTCAAATATGATTATTTCTAATGCTGTGTACTGGTTTTCACATGCTGAGAACTGATAACACCATCAGCTGTAAATGAGCAGCAGTAACACTGATGCTTATCAAGCACCACTTAAAAAAAACACCAATTAAGATTTGTATGTATTTAGTTGTACATTCCTCATGCTGCATAAACCCAATGGCAGCTCGTCAGGAGAGGCAGGATAGTCCTTAGTGCTCAAGATTTGTGTAGCTGTTCACGTTGTTGTTGTAAATGTGGCCTGTATCAGTTTTACAGCGTGAACAGATCATGGTTTTGAACTGAGCAAAGAACATGGTTTCCAGGTTTACACGACAAAATCCTCCCAAATGCATCTTAAAACTAGTCTGTGAACACTTGATCAGTGTGCTGTCATACAGAAGTAAGCGATTATTCATTTATAGTGTGATCCACTGCTGAAGCTGGCAATATTATGCAATATAAAAAGGCAATATGACAATTAATAAAAAAAAAAAACACAAGGATGTGACAAAAGACAGCAGAGTTTTGAAACTTTTATGACAGCAGTCCTCATGTTATGTTTGTATATAGAGTAGTCACTGTAATTCTTTACTGTAACACTTCCACTGATTAGCTTTTGCAACTTTCTTGATAACTTTGGGTATGTGAAATGTTTGAATTATCTCTTATCAGCACAGAATTATGACGTATGTCGATCTAGATCAGGGGTTTTCAATCCTGTTGCACATTTTCGCAGAGCTGTGGGGCCCCAGGAACAAATTTGAAAACCATTGATATAGAGTGACGTAAAAGTCACATTAATGTTCAGAAAGATCAGATTATATGCGGTTTCACATTGTCCACACTGTCATGACAAAGACAGATTTCATGTTAGCAAACAAAATCGGATTTGGGCCACATTTGCCTGCAGTTTGAACATAGCCATTAAAATAAAATTAAAAAGATACCTATATTAAATTATATGATATTAGTTTTAACATCTCTCGCTGCACTGATAATGTACCAAGTAGGCTACTTATGATGAATAGCGGTATTTAATATTTGATCGCTAACAGATTACCAAGTTGTCATTCAAACAGTAGGCCTATATATAGGCTACACCAATTAAAAATAAAGGGAGAACAGGCCTAAGCTGAATAGCTATAGGCTACAGCAGTCGCAGCATAATTAAATGGCAGTTAACACAAACTTTTAAGAAAGGAATGGAGGCTTGCTTTAAGTGATAAGCCATGTAGTGGAATTATATTATCTTGCTGTATGTGTGTCATTTACTAACTAAAAGCAACCAAAAAGCCATTTGAAAGTGGTTAAGCTAATAATAATAACAATCAGTGGGGATCCCCAGATCAATACAATTAGTGTGCCTCCTCTGTTTAAAACCCACGAGCCACCTGTTATGATCATCAGCTGGAGTGCCCACGAACTCCTGTAGAGGGCACTCTCCCCTGAACTGTATTATGTGCTACCCCTGTCTGTGTTTGTGTTATGCTTTAAGTACTCTTATTGTGAAGTGTGTTCCCCACCGTTTCAGTGTTCCCCTGTTCAGTCTCTGCGCCCTTGTTAGTTCCCATCACAATTGATCAGCTCCACCCCCTTCTTAACCCTCTTGTCTCCACTTTAAAAGCAGTTTGTGTGCGTTAGCCTAACCACTGAGTATTGTCAGTTTACCTCTTTACAAAGCGTTTTCTCCGTGTTTCCTTTCCAAGTCTTGTTTTCCGTGTGTTTCTCCTGTGCACCGACCTTGCCTTGTCTTTATTGTTCTGGTTTTTGCCCTCTGGACTCTGTTAGAAGATCGATCGACCCCGTTAGCCTACTGGACATTCCTTGAGTTGTGCCTCCGACATACCTGTTTGCCATTGTGTTCGACCCTGCCTGTTTGACCACGCCTTTGAATAAAAGCTTGCAGATGGATCCGCATGTCCCTGTCTCCCTCATTACACCACCACTGCATGAAACACTATTAAAACAAGATCACTCTGTGACCTTCTCTTCATGCTGCATGTGGTTTGTATTGCATCATTGATCAACTTCTTAGTAATGTGTCTTAGTTAATGCAAACTGTACTTCCTCTTTCACCTTAGTCTCTCAGTTGCATATCAATGCATAATGTAGGCTAAGCTATACATCCTTCTAAAAATGTTTGTAAGAAAAAAAATGAATAACCGTTTTTACTGCAACCAGCGTTGTCTCATTCTCCAGTGAAGGACTTAAATATAAAATTATACAACATGACAACTAAACAATTACTGAACAAATGCCTTTTATGAGACAGTTGTTTTTAGTGAATCAGAAACACCTTTCAGGAGTGATTACTGAAATGAAGCCTACTGGACTTACTTTTGTTCTGATATTACTGTTATCTAAGGCTCATAAGACTACAGATACTGAACCGTTGTCCATAAGACAAACCACAGTTTAAGATACACATGGTATTTTATAAAAAACGAATGATGTTACATGCACAACACATTGTAAATGCATGATAAATGCAATAGTTACTTCAACAAGCATCAAATGCTTATGCAAGAAAGACATGTGGATTCATTAAGAGGAACTGGAATCATAATTGTTACATTTGTTTTAATGCCTATTTACTCTAAAAAAAAATGTTGACCTGTTTCAAATCAACTTTGGTTAAAATAATGACTAACCAACCATTCGGTTAAAATTTTCAATTTAATTTCTAACCTAAAAATTGGGCTAGTCCATATTTGACCCAAAGTTGGGTTGAAACAACTCAACATTTATAGAGTCTTTGTGTAGGAATATTAAACTGTGTTCATATGTACAAATATATCAGTGCTGATCTCAACACCATCAGTATCAGAGTGTGAGATACTTACAGACAGAAGTGGGCTCATAGCTGTGATTGGTTCTGTTTCAAGGGATAGTTCACCCAAAAATGAAAATTATCCTGTCTTTTACTCACCTTTGAAGCATCCCAGTATGTGACTTACTTCTTTCAGACGAATTCAAATGGAACTATAAAAAATTTGTCTAGATCCCTCCAAGACTTTAAATGGGTTTAAATGGGTGATAGCCCAGTCAGCAGATGTGAGAGAAAAGTGGTTATTAAGTTTGAAATATGGGTATTTATTTTAGACAATTTTTTTTTATAACTCCGATTGGATTCGTCTGAAAGAAGAAAGTCACATACACCTAGGATGCTTCAAATGTGAGTAAAAGACAGGATAATTTTCATTTTTGGGTAAGCTATCCCTTTCAGCTCCACCGCACTAACCAGAAAGGAAGGAGCAGCAGCAGTTGTTTACTTTTCTAGTGAATTTATAAATACAATGCTGACAATAAGAGCCATCAAAATATTGTTTCATGACAACATTTCTGTTGAAAACTTGCTTGTTAGTCTAACATTTTCTGAAAAAAAAAAAAAAAGTAATAGGATTATCAACATTATCAAACTATTTTCTTTAATACATCAGGTACATTTGTATGTTTTTAATCAGTCATGATGTTTCTAAAGAACTGACTTTCAGGAAGTCTTGTGTCTTTAACAGTTTGTCAACATTCAGTCAGTATGAAGCTCAGTCAGCTTCCTCTTGTGTTCTGTGAGTTATTTTCTTTATATATTTTTTATATATTTTAATGTTGATTACTATTATATTATTAAAAGGATAAAGTATTTAGTGTTTCTATTTTTTTTTTTTCTCGCTGCTCTGATTTTCAAATCCAGCTCTAGTCCAGGAGATACTATATGAGTGAAAGATGAGTTTGAAAGAGGAAGTGTGCAGTTAGTTTGTGAAGAGTGTTGTAGATCAGTGTTTGGTTTGCTCCGCTACCTACTTGTCCTCCAACTAATACATCCGTATAGGTCGTTTGTCCATATCCTTAAAATACGACCCATCAAAGTGTATGCTCTTATCTGTGCTGTATTTTGGGTTTTGTGTAGCTCAGTTGGTAGCGCATTATGTTATATATGATTAAATGTGATGATTCAGTCATGGGTTCGATCCCAGAGAATTCATGTTTTACCTAAACTGTATATGCACTATAAATCATGATTTTGCACTATTTCTGTAAGAGGTAAGTTTAGGAGTGGGTTAGGTTTGGTCATTCGTATAAATTACACCATTTAAAATATGTACAAATTACTGTGAGATCGGTGTAAAAAGTCCACACATTGCAGTTAAATAAACACGCATTTTGATTGGTAATGACAGTCATACGTTATTTCAGGTGTACTTGACAGATGCAACACGACACTGTCAATTTTTTTTTTACGCTCGCTAGAGGCTGCTTAATCTTAAAACGTAAAAATAGGTCATAATAAGGTGCTTGCACAAACGACCTATAGAATCGTTTTTTTGGTGGAGGACAGGCTCTATGTTTTAATATAACACAATTTTATTTTATTTTTTCTCTTTGTGTTTTTAGTGCTGATTTCAAACATCCACTCTGAAGGTGAGTGAATTAGATTTTGTATTTGTATTTTATATACTCATATGAGTGATTCTACACTGTTACAAACCAACTGAGAAATACTCAATTTAATTATGATTATAATTGCACTTTAAGCAAGTTAAATTATTCAAGTGACAATTCTGAGGTGAGACAAAAAACACCAAAAACATCTATCATGTTAGAATAGAAAAGGGTCCTGTCCAAACTGTTACTATAAAATTAGAAGCACACAATTCCCTAGAATATCATTATATGCATAGATTTTAAGGTTCAGTTAAGTAGTCAGAACTGTTCATCGGAAGGGGGTGGCCCAATACTTTTGGCAATAAAGTGTATTTATTACATTCGCTCAGAAATAATTTTGGTTTTACAGAGAAACAAGATCTTCTGTTGAAAAACTTTCCCAACTCATGCTTCTAAATTCCCAATGACTGTATACTGACAGGACTTTTATAAATGAGTATTACAGTTAAAGAGGACAACACTTCAGTCTTGTCTGTTTTACAGCCAAGTAACTGTTTATACAGTAAAAGCAGCAGCACATTATTTTCACTATGAATTGTTGTTGTACAGAAAGACCAAAAGTCAAAGTGATCATTAAACCTAATCAACATGTATTCAGAGGAGAAACAGACAGACAGACACACACACATACACGTTTGACATGTTATTAATGAGTGATTTCTGTATTTCAGATAGATTCCAGGCAGTTTTAAGTGTTTCTCCTCAGACGTGGTTGACTGAAGGAGATCCAGTGACTCTGATCTGTAAGGTTAAAGGCTCCTCTACAGGCTGGACATTCAGCTGGTACACTATAACTGTTTCATCAGGTAAGATATAATGTGCTTAACATGGTAAAATCTGAATTAACTGCATTCCTAAAATATATTACAGGGTTTAAAAAAAAAAAAATCTGAATACACTGATTATATACTGTACCAACAAAAGTAATTTAAAAGACTCATGTAAAAATTGCTTATCATTTCTTGAGATAACTGCACATTCTCACTTTATATAGACAACAGTAATCTTAAGCGGCTATCAGACAGCAGCAGAGGAGCTGGAGGAAACTACACTGTCAGTTCTGCTGCTCTAAATCACACAGGAGTTTATATGTGTGGAGCAAAGAAACCAGCCTTTAACATAACCTTAAGCAACACACAGTTAATATTGGTCACTGGTGAGTTCAAACTGAATCACAGAATGAATGAGACAGTCCTGAAATCATTTTAGAGCTTGGTGTGCCTTAAAATTATTTTCCTGTTGTATTCCATTTTTATTTATTTCCCTGCCTGCATTGGAGTATTTATGTTACTGTGGAGCCTTGTCTTGTCTTGTCTCTTTGTTGTTAGAGTCCCTTTCCTGACTCGTTCCCACCACTGATTCTCACTGCCTGGCACTTGGTCTGCTTCGGAGTTGGCGGTCAACAAGTATCTGGGCTCAGCTCTATGATGCTTTGTTCTCTCTATCTGCCTGTTCCTGCCACTCCTTCTGCTTCTGTTATAATCTGCCAGTTCCTGCCCGAGACTGTTTCAGTGGTCCTCCATAGCTGTCCTTGTTTACTGTGTTCCCGATGTTGTATCACCGACACACCTCACTGCCATCTTGTATCTGTCTGTTTTGTCAAACCTTTGTCACCGAATCTGCTATTGGGTCCTCCTTCCAGATCCCTGACAATTCCATCATAATAAGGGCCTATTTTGGTGTAAATGGAGAAAGATGCTTTTTTCCCAAGATTTTTTTCACCATATGGAGGTTTTTGTTGGTTGTCACATTTGTCTTAAGCATGCTTGCTAACGCCAAAATGACAAATATATTAAGGTGTCATTTTGATTATGAAGTTTAAATAGTGATGACTTATGAATTTTCAAATATTAGAACTGTAATATTTTTATGAAAAGCTGTGTACATTTACACAATGCTATGAATTTACTATGAATTTACACTGTGTGAAGTGTTAAATCAACAAACTGTCTTGACTTGATTTCCAAACTGTAGGTGTAATTGTATTCTCAGGTGTTTCTCCTCCAGTCTCTCTGATCATCAGTCCCAACAGAACTCAACACTTCACATCTGTGTCTCTCTCTCTGAGCTGTGAGGACCAGAGTAACTCTGATAGATGGAGAGTGAGAAGATACACAGAGAGTTTGTGGCTGAGAGATTGTTCATCATCAGTGTGGGGATCACAAACAGGATCTACATGTACAATCAGCTCCAGCAGAACATCAGACACTGGAGTGTACTGGTGTCAGTCTGAATCTGGAGAGAACAGTCATCCTGTTAATATCACTGTACACTGTGAGTCTGTTTCTGTATTTATTCATTTCACAAAGCCCTTGTTTTATGTTTTAGATTTAAATATCTGTATTGTGATCTTGATTCAATCAATCATGTACAATAAATGTATTCTATTTTTGGGGAGAATAGAATAGAAACTGCAACACACTCATAACCACTTCAACACCAGTGAGCCAAAAACATTCAATACATTTCTCCCCCAAGAAAAAATATTGTTATTATTATTATTATTGTTATTATTATTATAATTTTTTTTTTTTATTGTTTTTGTTATATTCTTACTATTTGTCAGCTCATGTTTCCTCTGTTTCTGTAGTTGGTGTGATTCTGGAGAGTCCTGTTCATCCTGTGACTGAAGGAGATACTCTGACTCTACACTGTTTATATCAACATTCAACCCCACCAAACCTCAGAGCTGATTTCTATAAAGATGGGTCACTCATCCAGAGTCAAACTACAGAGATGATCATCTCTAATGTTTTAAAGTCACATGAGGGTTTCTACTACTGCAAACACCTAAAGAGAGGAGAGTCAGCCAAGAGCTGGATCTCCGTCAGAGGTGAGACTGTACATACTATACTGTAAATACTACTGAAATGTTCCTGAATCATTAATTGCTCTTTTATTATGAATGATAAGGCGGTTTATTGTTCCTGCTTCTTTTCTTTTCTTTCCTTGCTGCTGTAGTGTTATGGATCAGTATTTGTTTAGTGTTTTGTAATCAGTTCTGTTGGTTTATTTTTCATAGTTAATGTCCCTGTTGTCTTAAGCATATATCCACTAGTACACAGTCAGTAAAAGTGTATTTATTTCTCTCTGTGTGTTCAGACTGTTAGCTTGAAGCTTCATAAACAGCTGTGCTGTGATGATGAAAAGAATAGCATAGTGTAGTGATGATTTGCTAGGAGACCAAAACCATCAGTGTACATGTACAGTACGCCAAGTATTTATTATATAAATGTTTTAATATAAATATATAGAAATATAAATTCTTGAGTGAGTGATTCAACACTACATCTCTCTCTCCTTGTAAATATGAATGCAAATGGAGTCACATCACTAAAAGTGAGCTGCACACTTTAATACAGAACCTTTACAATAAATGAAGCTGCCTATAATTCCAGTTATGCTTGGATATCTAAACTATGACCCTCACCTCCTCCACAAATTAAAAAAAATTATTCTCAAAAGAGTCAATCAAAGGAATCTCACTCAGCCCTGATATTTTTGTTGTTGTCTCTTAATGACAGTGTCGGTTAGGGGACCACCTGTTGGTCGGAAACTACACTGATATTGATAGATATTCCCCCAGTTACTCTGAGATGTGAGGTGGATCAGTCATGGGTTAGATGGGTGTTTATCTGGATAAAAGACTCAAACACAGAATCCACTGAAGCTTCAACTAAAACAATTGATTCAGTGAAAGTCTGATGGAGGAGAGTACAGGTGGAGAACACAAAGAGGAGAACTTTACACAAATTACAGTGAACCAGTAACTGTTATAAAAGTGTTGTGAAAGATACAGTACTTCCAAATTGTAATACATTATAGATTACTTGTGACTGTTATTTAAAAGTAATTCCTTACCTTACTTTTGAGAGAGTGTGCCATCAGCACAGAGTTCTGCATTCAAATGCACGCAATAGGCTAAAGCTTGCCGCACAGCATCAGCAAAAGTAGGCTAATTACCATGAATGTGTCCGGGGAAAATAGTAGAAAAATACAGGTGCATCTCAATAAATTAGAATGTCTTGGAAAAGTTAATTTATTTCAGTAATTCAACTCAAATTGTGAAAATCGTGTATTAAATAAATTCAGTGCACACAGACTGAATTAGTTTAAGTCTTTGGTTCTTTTAATTGTAATGATTTAGGCTCACATTTAACAAAAACCCACCAATTCAACATCTCAACAATCTCAACAAATTAGAATATGGTGACATGCCAGTCAGCCAATCAACTCAAAAAGAAGGCTCTTCCTGAGCCTACAAAATGGTCTATCAGTTTGGTTCACTAGGCTACACAATTATGGGGAAGACTGCTGATCTGACAGTTGTCCAGAAGACAATCATTGACACCCTTCACAAGGAGGGTAAGCCACAAACATTCATTGTGAAAGAAGCTGGGTGTTCACAGAGTGCTGTATCTAATCATGTTAACAGAAAGTTGAGTGAAAGGAAAAAGTGTGGAAGAAAAAGATACACAACCAACCGAGAGAACCGCAGCCTTATGAGGATTGTCAAGCAAAATTGTTTCTAGAATTAGGTTGAACTTCACAAGGAATGGACAGAGGCTGGGGTCAAGGCATAAACGGCCACCACACACAGACGTGTCAAGGAATTTGTCTACAGATGTATTCCTCTTGTTAAGCCACTCCTGAACCACAGACAACATCACAGGCATCTGAACTGTTGCTCAGGTCTCCAAAGTCCTCTTTTTTAGATAAGAGAAAGTTTTGTATTTCATTTGAAAACCAAGGTCCTAGAGTCTGGAGGAAGGGTGGAAAAGCTCATAGCCCAGGCTGCATGAAGTCCAGTGATAAGTTTCCAGTCTGTGATGATTTGGGGTGCAGTGTCATCTGCTGGTTTTGGTCCATTGTGTTTTTTGAAAACCAACGTCACTGCACCCATTGACAAAGACATCTTGGAGCACTTCATGCTTCCTTCTGCTGACCAGCTTTTTAAAGATGCTGATTTCATTTTCCAGCAG
>JAUMHE010023822.1:0-13612 GCA_032359235.1 Enteromius mattozi | reverse complement strand
ATCCTGTTTTTGACATCAATTCAAATTCAAGAATTGAATTGGAATTTAGGAGTCATTCTCAATTCAATTCTGAATTGAATTCTGACTTAATTGGCATGTAGATGTATTTACAGTTTAATGCAACCTAAGAGGGACACAGAGTGCTAACCTGCAGGTACAAATGCATAAATAATGTTTTGATATTTGAAACATAAAAAGTTGAAAACTGATGTTTGAATTATATATTATTTTAAATTAAGATATTTTAAATGTAAAATTAAAACCGCCAGTAGGAGGCAGCATGTCACAGTTAATAAGTGAGTCATTGCAATTGAATTTAATCATTTAAACGTAGATTCATTCAAAAATGAAATGCCGTCAGAGAAGCAAAACAGTGCTGTGGATGCAGGAAATGTGGTGCCTAAAACGTAAGTCTCTTAATAATAACGTTAATAATATCGTTACCCTTTCAGTCAAATCACTTCGACGTTACAAATAGGGGAACTCGCCAGAGAGACCTAATTGCCTTTGAGCTTCAAACAAAAGGCCAATGAATATTGGCGTACACAGATTGCATTCGGGTACCTACTGAGGTGCAAGCAGTGTCGCGAGAGGTTCTCCCTGGGCAATCCAGGAAAAAGAGCAATTTCTGTGAGCCCCATTTACTACTTGTGTCAAACATACCGCATAATTTCAGAATAGTTGCCCTTTAGTTGTAAAATACTATAATTTCGCAGGTTATTACTCCCTTAAACATTGCATGTTGTTCCCTTATATCTACTAGTAGGTACAGTGAAGGTACTCTATTGTTACAAAATAGGTACGCTATAAATTCTGTTTAATTACATTGCGGGCTGTAATCTAAAGCATTACCCAAAAAAATCCTAGATTTCACCATTTTGCTCCTATAGTGTGTTGTGTGAAAACACTAAATGAAAAAGAGAGCACACCACACATAAACAGATTTTCTACTAGAGTCCCAACTGTGAACACGGGAAATCTCACAAAATCTTGAGACTTGAGAATAAATTTGTTTTCCAGGACATGTTATATAAACACTCTCTTGAGATAATTTAGAATCACCAAGACAATCGGGAAATTAGCAAGGATTATCGGAAGGTTATCTTGTGGTGTGTACCCAGCCTAACAGGCAGAATCTAATACAAAATAAAAGACAATCGAATTATGAACATGAAACAAAACCAAACCAAGACCTTACAGTTATATACTTTATCAAAAAATTATTTTTATGGTTGCAGCTAAGGGCAGCAAAAATAGCTGAGTGGAAAACACGGTCTTCTCACATTAATGAGGTCCCTGGTTTAAGTCCCAGCTAAGCCAGAGTGATGTTTTGCAAATAAGTTTCGGGAGGAGCGCTGGACGATTAATCACGGCTGGCACTGCATCATCTAATCAATCTCCTAATTACACCTGCCCAATCAAATTCCTCCTCCTCGCTATAAATAACCCCATTTCCTCTCCTTTCGTATCTCGCTTTCACGCATCCCTCTTCCTCCCCTTCTCCGCCGGGACCGAGTCGGTCGCCGAGTTCTTGCCCTCATTAGGGGTTCGGAGTCCGCCGTCCTCCCGGCTCACCCCCCGGACAGCACGCCAATTGCCAAAAATCTTACCCTCCAAGATTATGAGGAAGCGCAAACTCGTGAAACATCTTCCCTTGATTAAAGGGGATCTCTTATGATCCAAAGAGGTGTCAAGTGAGTGAAGTATGCGTTATTTTGATGGTTTTTGGACAAACAAACACTGTCTGGCATTTATCTTGAGAGTGTCCATAGACAGTACAGATTTTCTAAACGAGAACTTTAATGACGCTGAAAATAAGTCCACAATAGCAGCATTTAAACAAACCTCTCACAGAGGTTCCATGAACGTCAATAGTGGACATGCAGAACACGTCAAAAAATGTATCATAAAAACTTTCGCTTTCTCAACGTCATTCATGTCAGCTGTTATGAATGTTTAGAAAGACATAAGAGAATTTATCATCATGTCATAATCTGCCCCTAAGCATGTTTCACCCATCCCTTACTCTCAGGCATGCATGGAATCTTCATTAACTATAGATGTGGGGCGTCCATAACATGGTGATGAACAACATTGTTCTCATATGCCACTATGCAGGCTGTCACTGCTGACAAAACAGACAAAAGACTCCAGACAATAACATGGTTCCATCTAACTTGTTCTGTGAGTTTGCACACAAGTTAACCTGATCAGATGTGTTTTGTTTAAAGTAAGCATTTCTCTGTTTCCTGTCAGATATTTCTTTTTATTTTGGAGGTAACATAAATACTGTACTGTACCTAAAGCTTGAATCTCTTGCTCTATTGTTATTCAAGACATTTTTTAGAACATAAACTGTAGTAATAAGTTTAGTTTAAGTCCAGACCTTTTGTGATTTAAAGCCCCATGTCCTCAGTGACTTAAGATTTCATGGATGTATAACCCAAAATAGGTCATTTTCATATATTTTGTTCCCTATCGATACTTCACTCATACTGCATCTGCTTAAGACGCGATAGGAAACCTCCCTTTTCCCTCCTAACTGAAGCCTTTTTTACATCATGCACTGGTTATGGTAAAAGATTTGTTTGTTTTTCATTAGATTAGAAGATACTGTCACCCGTGAACTACCTAAATGTAGACAGCACATCAAACCGGAGTTTGTGGCCTTCAGCTTCGCTTTCAACACCATCATAATCCCAGATACCCTTCTGACTAAACTGACCCATCTGTCTGTACCCACCTCCATCTGTCAATGCAGGTACCTTGCTCAAGGGTCTCACCTCAGTCGTGGTATTGTAGGTGGAGAGAGAGCTGGAAATTCACTCCAACCACCCACAATTCCCAGCAGACATGGGACTCAAACCCACGACCTTTGGGTCACAGGTCCGACTTCCTATCCTTTAGGTGACATTTTCAGGGGAGAGTGCAAATGCACTCCCCCACTACCATAAATTATGCAGTCAAGATTCCCACATTTGGGGAATTCACAGAAGTCAGTACAGCAGGAGAGCAATGGCCGAGCCTCGTCCTGGATGAACCACCTTCTTCATCATGGTGTCTCCCCTGCCAGGTAAGTATCTATGTAAATAAATAGTATCTCTGTAATCAAATAGAACAAACATCTGTTACCTATTACGTTACCCTATACGTTTTATTCAAGGTTTATCTCTACATCTTATTTCACTGAAAATGTATGTTATAGTTTCTTTTTTGTTTCCATAAAGACAAAACAGAAAGTATAGTTATTATGGGAACACCCACTGTAAATAAACACGGTGTACTGCCCGCTGTACTCTATACATGAGACGGAATCAGTGGAGGCCACCTCATCTAAATTTTTTGTTTGTGAGTATATTTCCAATAACTTTTCACAATTTACAGATTAAATATGAAGTAGCTGTAAGTTACTAAGAAAGGTTGTAATAAAAGGTTTTTCTTTTTTCTGTCACTCCTGTAAATAAGACTTGAATATTGTCACATCAATATATTTATTTACTGTTTTAGATAACTATGGACTTCCCTTTGTGGTTGATGCTTATAACTTACAATGCTTTTAAAAGTGAACACGCATTGGAACATATGGATTTTGAAACACACGAAAGTTTGGAAGATTTTCCCATCACAAAGCTGAAAAAAGGAGACCTTATTGCAAGGAAAGTGCTTGACAATAAAAGTTTTTTTCATGCTGGAATTTATTGTGGAGACAATGAAGTCATTCATTTCACATCTGAAGGTATAAAGATTGCCTTCATTCATTACTATTAATGTGTATACAGTAGACATTAATATAGTTTTTAAGTACATTATAGAGTATACGCAGTAAAAAAAAGTTTTTGTTGTTGCATTTTACAATAGTAGTAAAGTCTTGAAAACACTTGTGTAGTGATCAAAGTGTGATACAAATGAAAACTTATCTTATATTGGAGTTTGTGTTTTGTAAACACTACTAAATGTGTTTGTGTGTTTTCTGGTCACTTTTCCATCAGACAAACAAATAAAAACTATTTATTGTAGGTAACACCTTTGATTTATCTTTAAACGTAACTGAATCACAAGTCTTTACACATGAATAATTTAGACTTACTGTTTTAAAGTTCTTTTTTATGTTACTTTCAAACAGTTCATTTAAAACCCTTCGTAAATTTCTCTTCCTGTTTGGGCCAGAATAGCCATTTATTTGCTTCTCTGTGTTTTTCAGACATCTCTACCCAAAGTTCATCAAGTTGTAGCTATTCAAGCTGTCAATTATCATCAGATCAAAAGGGGATTGTGAACAAAATAAGTGTGAAAAAATTCATTTCAAACCAGACCCCCTATATTCTGCGTTTAAAGAATGGCCCTCCTCAAGATATCTCTCAGAGAATTTCTGAGGCGATGGATGATTATCGAGACTATAATCTCTTGACAAATAACTGCTGGCATTTTGCACTGGGAGTGTTGGGAGTGCAGTATTCAGCAGAGCCAATACCGGAAAGGTGAGCCACAGTACATCTTCATTCAACATAATTTAATATTTCACTTTAAATACTATAGCAATATTGTTTTGTCATTTTGTAAATATTTTGATGTACTGATATTTCATGAACACTAATTCATTTGACAGTGAATTTGAACCGACGAAGGACCTTATGTTGGGAAATAAAGACAAGTTCTGGCTAGTTAACCACATGTCGGTGCACTAACTGCAAGGTTACTGGTGCCAACTGGAATGGCAAAGATGATAAGATTCCTGTTATCAACCTAAAATAATCTTCTTAATTTTTTTGTTTGGTAAATTTAGTTAAATCTGAAATCAGTGCATGCTCAGAAATAAACATTAAGGCATTTACTCTGCAACAACTGCAAGAACCAACATTTACTGACCTTTAAAACAGTGATTGTTTATAACCTTCTTTATTTCATGTTTAGTTTTCTTCTTTTCTGTAACAGGAATGTGGCTTAAGGTGCAACCTGCAATAATTACATATACTTGAGATTTGTTCATCTTATGCTTACTTTTTCTGAAATTCTTATTTAAATATCACAAATTGTCCACAACCACTTTTACTTGCATTAGAAAATAAGCTGTCACACTATTCTGTATTAAAGATTTAAGGCAAATTTGCTTGAATTTTGCTTGAAATTGTATATGTAAATGTTATTACTGCTGCACAATTCATTACAGTTTCTCATTTACAACCATGTATTTGTAACCTTTTACTGTTAATAAATATATTAATAAAGACATATGGTTTGCAGCAGGATATAAACGCTGAAATTGGTGTTAAAAAAAGAAGACAGAAATATGTATTGTACCAAGAAGGTTGTCTGTCAGTTCACACTGGCACACACTGATTAGCAGCTGTCATTAGGGTAAACTTTTGTTGCTTACCTCCATTGATCAAAGCATTCGGCAGTCGTGTGAGTGAAGTCACCTCCCAATACAAACACACCCCATAGGATTGTCCCACCCCTCACTTTGATTGACAGCATTGATGGAGACATTGGAAACTCAAATGCCAAAGGTATTGTGATTCCATTTCAGTTTTGGCAGGTTACATGCACGATGCAGAGAAAAAGAAGTGAACGTGGCACTTATTATTGTTATATGAATATGACAGTCTCATAGCTCGTAAGACAAGTGAAATATAGTGTTAGGACTTGAAATTTGAATTGAACAATGGCCTGTTCCTTGCTTAGGCTAAGTCCTGTCTATGAAACAGGGCCCCAGTGTTCTAGCATGACTAGTAATACCTTAAATTGGTGCAGGTGTGATTAATTAGGGTTCATGTGACACTGCGCCAAAGAGTATAGAAGCTCAAGAGGCCTATAGTTTAGTATTGATTGAATAGAAGCAGACACGGTCATATATCTATTCACAATGTTTTAATTTTTAAATAAAAAATACATTAAAATAAATGGTACACATTTATAAAAAACTCCAGTAGCTATTGTGAGGTTTCTGTAATTTGTCTTCAAGAGCAAACATATAGCTAACTGAAAACAGTAGTATAGATCAAAATCAAATAAGAGATTAAAACCATCAGCAGAGGCGAGATTGTAACAGATACTACTTCTGTACTGTGTCACGTGCACATAAAACAAAACTGTAAATAGTAATAGAGAATATAGTGGTAGTGAAAGATCGTGAGAAAGAAAAAAATCAAAAAGAGATTGTAAGACATAAGAGAGGAGTAGAATAAAAGTGTCAATAATTTATTGATTAAGTTAGTTTCTTTCTTATTGATTAAGGTTAGGGGTGCTTTTATTTTGGTTGCACAATACAGTATATGATGAATTCTTATGCTGTTAAATAATTTCACAAAGTACACACAAAATCTCTTGCACTCTTCCTTGCTACACTACTTCCCTGCACTCACTGACAACCTCCATCCAGTTTACAGCAGTACAGCTGCTTGTGTTTCGCCACTTGCTCTCTCACATCTTATAGCAACTTTCAGCAGTTGTCAATCCAAAATGGCGGGAGAGCCGCCATCTATAGACTGTTACACTTATTACTACAGTTTCACCTCTTGGTCTTTTATACTCTTTGACTGATCATTTTGAATAAGTGCATTCTGGTTAGAAATTTTGTCCAACGTGAGAAAATGCCGATGATCAGCATCACAGTACTGCTAGAGCAGCTGGCTGAGACAGTCAGTGCACTTTCTCCAGAGCAATTGCAGGAGCTTTGATGATGACCGCTGTCTAAGAATTCACCGATGATGATGACATGTTTTTCGGGTTTATTCTAACATCTTCAATTACAATACTGCTCAAAATCTCTGTTTTTATTATAGTGGAAGCTCTTTTTACTGTAGACACAATGTTATATTGAGTCATAATGATCATAAATCACTGCTTTCAATTCTGCCCCCGACTACACCAGGCAACTCTCGCCAGTTGGTCTGTGCAGCACTGCTCAGAGTCAAACATGCCTAATTTCTGCAGGACACTGGCACCTCCAGACCAGAAATGAACACCACTGTTTAATTATTGAGCATTTTCATGTTTTTTTGTTTACTTATTATTTTCAAAGAGGGCAACTCTAGCTGCTCACTGGACAAGGCTCTTAAATTTGCAACTGGATTAAAGTCACAGCCAGCTATTGAGTACTTACACCCTGTTGATACTTCACCTTGGTCTGCACTGCAGAGAATAAGGCCATGTCCAAACTAATATGTTTACATTTGAAAATGCATCTTTTTCTTTTTTTGGGAGTGATTGAAACCAGCCGTGACCAATCAGCCGCTGACGAGGTGCTCAAGGTGCGGCAAGTGTGTTACCAGGGCGACGCTGATATCTCCACATGGGTCGCCCATCACAATATACTTAATATACATGAGAGAAAGTAGAAATTAATGAGAATTAGCTGACATGTACAGTAGGTGGCCAACCAGAATGGCTACTACAGCCGTGTACCGCCGCCGAAGGTCCATATCATTAACTGAAATTCAGTTGCGTGTTAAAGTCGTTCACGAAACTATCGCCAGGTGGCGCAAAGGGATAGAATGCAAAATGCTGACTGTAATTATGATATTTTGTATTGTGATTAAACAACAAATTAAAACAACAGCATTTTCATACAACATAACATATTTAAATTTACATTGAGGGTTCATTTTAAAACGTGGGATAGTTGTAGACAGCCTATGCATCTAAAATAAAATAAATGAACAAAAACTGGACATGAGAAAATGCATAGAAATTCTACAAAAAGTAGGACATTAACTTAGAATCTTTAGATTACATTTAAGGAAGTGCATTATGCCATAAAAAATAAAACAATAGAAAATGTGGCTTATTGTTGAGTGTTATAGGCTAACTACACCAATAATGTAACAATGAAAGGCTTGAAAATTACCTTTCATAATTCTTTGATGTATTTCAGATGGTCACACATAATTATTTGTTAACACATCTATTCCCTTATATCAGAAATATGCTGAAAATTATGGACATAAATTAAGAAATTGATCACTTTCCACAATCCGTCCCTTTCCCTTAATTAAAACGGTGTTTAAATAATAATTAAACAATATTTTAAATAACAATAATAATAACCATAGAGTTTCATATTTCGGCATGCTTGAGATTTGGGAAGGGAAAAAAAAGAATTAAACAATACAGTACAAATGACATTTCATTTGTTATGAACTGGACGTGAGGCGTTCATTTGCAGATCAGATTTATTAGGCTCAGGGTCAGGCAGACAAAGTCGAGCGCCGGCAATCAGAATCAGTGAAGGCATAGACAATAGAGAAAACGATAAACTAAGCAATGGTCAATAACGATACCGGCAATCAGAGTCCAAGGGATGAGGCAGAGAGAATATCCAGGAACAGGCGAAGATCGGCAGCGAATAAATCCAACAGACAAAACAAACTAGAAACAAAGACACGAAAGAAATAAATCCAGGAACCAGGTTGACGATGTATATACAATGAATCGTGACAATAACAAACACAGAGGGGCTTTTATGCTAGGGGAAATCCGGGAGCAAACAAGGTGGGCGGGGAATACAGTTTCAACATAAAAGTCCTTACAGAGCAAACACACAAAAGAAGTCCTAGTGCTGGAGTGCCATCTAGTGTCCCCTTACTGGCAACTCCAGCTGAGCGTGACATCATTATTAGTTAATTTTAAAATTGTTTGAAACATTTTTTGTTTTTTTAAATTCAAGTGTTGACAAAGCAGACAGCTGCTGATGGTTGAGTTGATCACATTTGATTAATTTAAGCTTGAAATCAAATCTTCACGACTTGCTTAAAATAAAATCTATGGATATAAAACACTTAAAGCATATTATAATGTTAGTTTAAACATTTAACCTAGATAAATGTGTGCTGTTAGTGTATTTAAGCGTTTGTGCGGAGAGACAAAGCTGAATCGCGCGCATGTATTGTTCTTTAATACATATAACTTCAAGAACACCTTGATTTTTGATCATACAAATAAAACCAATGCTTCATTCGGAACTCTAGATGGTCTACCATTATTTCTGTGTCCAATAAGAACATTGATTTGTAAAGTAGAGGAAATAAACAGGATGCTTCTTTTGCTGAACAGGTACAGGTCCAGCTTAGGCTGACATGCAAGGCTTTAAAATCGGGAACAGTTTAGCTTTGCCATGTCCAAAATGGATCATATTGACAATAAGCTACTATTATTTTAATTTTAAGATATTATTTTTAGTTTCATTATTTATTTTTCAGGTTTTGACTGTGAATGTCACATCAGTAACAACAAAGCATTCATCCATGAACGTGTTTTATATTTTCAATTTGTGTTTTGGGAGGATTTGGGGATTTTGTAGCCTTTCTGTGATTTACAATGCACAAACCAGAACAAACCAGTGCTTGTTCTCATCTTGGATGCGTCTTTAGAGAAACCGTCACATATTACTTAATTAGGGAGTATTTCCTTTCGTTGTGAATTGGTTCTTTCAAAAGTAGACCTTTCTAAACTTTCTGTATATATTTCTCATGTATGTGAGGCACCCCAAGCTATCAGGAAAAAAAAAAAAAAGTGAGCATGCGCAGTGCCTGCATTTATTTTGGGTTACCGTAGGATCCGCATTAAAATAAATCTCCACAAGTCTACATCCGAGAAAGATGTCGTTATAACCTGTAAATTAAAGGATATATGACATTTTAAGGCATCCAAAGCCAGATGCTGCTCCAATTCAATGATTGTTAGTTGTTCTTGATCGATATTAAATGGATGACTATCATAGTCTTGTTTTAACAAATCATTTTGCATTAAATAATAAGCATACAAAGTAGGTTTGGTTGAATTTACACTTTAACTGTATAATAAATGTTTTTCTTTCATTTTTTGCAGACTGCAGCCATCAAATGTAACACATCTGTGAGGCAAAGTTGACAGGTATTTGCGAAAATGTGCTTTAATGCGTCAGTTGCGTAACAGATAACTCATAGTTAAAGCGACACTCGGCGGTCAAAAGCTGCAAATACACTTCAGGTGAGAATCACCGAATATTAATGGCCATTCTCACTCCCTCGCATACAGGCTTTCAGTGTCAAAACATGTCTTTTAAAATTTAAGACACTATTTTGTTGTTTATCGTTTATTGTGTGAATAAGTAAGTGGAATGATCACATCATTTTGAGTTAAATATTGTAGCCTAAAACACTGGTTACACAAAAGTCTTAATCAGGACTATTCAGTATGGTTTCTATGGCCTTATTTCAGCTACTTTTATTTTCCCAAAACTTTCTAACCACGCATAATTTTTTTTTTTCTAAAAATTGCAAAACATGTACAATCCATCTTGCTCACAGCACAGTTTGTACTGAATACAAAAACAATTAGATGTTGGTCAATAGTTTGTTATAAGTAGCTGAAATAACTACAAATATCAGAGCATGTCATAACATCTCCGGGACCTCAAAATCACCTCAGACCCAAATAATGGCAGCACTTTATTTTACAGGCATGTTCCTCATGTATATACTATTTACTTATATTACGGTAACTAGATAATACCTAGGTACTAACCCTGAACCTACCCATAACCTAAGTTACCTTATATTGCCAGTACTTTCTTGGGTAAATACATTGCAAGTACATGTAAGCACACATACTGTAAAATTTAGTGTCACCCAAATGTCTTATGCAACAAGTACCTCTTTACAACCTGCAGATGTCGCACTTACCCTTCAATTGATGGCACTTAAGAAACGAGTGTATATGTATTTGCTTAGTAATTGTGATTGATTTCTGAATTAATCAATTATTAATGAATGTATGAATAAATAAAACACTAAAGATTTATTTTCAAAGTAAATTCTTTATATATATATATATACCATTTTGTCCATATTTCCAACTTTGTTTCTCAATAACATCCAACATGTATACTTAAAAACAAATAGTAATAAAAAAAAAAGTAAATTGTAAAAACTAAATAAATGCATAAATAATAATATTAAACAGTAGCCTATACAGTATGTATACACTACACCGGTGGTTTTCAAAGCCTGGGTTTGCAAACACAGTTGACCTATTTATTTTTATTTTTATTAGTTGACTATTGTTATTTATTTTCAGATATAATATCCATCTAAAACGGCCAAGATGGTGGCGCGGCTGTATCATGCAGCGGCCACTTCGGAAACAAATTGGTGCTTAATTTTAGTTTTTAGCCCGAATTCCAAGGTGCATGGACACCAGAGACAGTTGTGTTCAGGTACTAGACCGCCTGACAATACTACAGTTCAGATATCATGCAGCTACTGTCCTACATGACAATCTCCTCTGCAAACTTCGCGACCTCGGCTTGCTGCGAAGACCAGGCCCTCAGTCCTTGGTGTTGCCTGATGCCAGAGGCCAGGAGAGAGGACGTCGCAAGTGGTGCTCGAGGAAGTGGAAGCACGGAAAGCAGGCGGGTGTCAATGCTAGGCCGTGTCTGTGCACCGCCAATCGAGCTAACCGGGCTAACAGTGACCCCAGTCAGTCCGGATTGGGAACAGCACATCCAGCACCACCACACTAAACACTAGAGCTCCATAGGCCTGTATGCTCAGTCCACTGCTGTTCACTTTGCTGACTCATGACTGCACAGCAATGCACAGATCCAACCACATCAGAAAGTTTGTCGATGACACAACCGTGGTGGGTCTCATCAGCAAGAACGACAAGTCAGCATACAGAGAGGAGGTGCAAAAGTTAACAACCTGGTGTAAAGCCAACAATCTGTCTCTGAACGTTGACAGGACAAAAGAGATGGTTTTTGACTTCAGGAGAGCAAAAAGTGACCATTCTCCGCTGTCCACCGACGGATGGACGGATCATCAAGAGCACCATGTTCCTTGGTGTTCATCTCACAGAAAACCTCACCTGGTCACTGAACACCAGCTCCATCACCAAGAAAGCCCATCAGCGACTCTACTTCCTAAGAAGACTGCGGAAGCCCATGAATTGCACCAAAATCTCTCTCACACACACATGCATCACTCACAGAACTGTACTGGACAAAAAAACTCTCTCTCTCTCATCTGCGTGGACACACACACGCTATAATAATTCATATTTATATTGTTTTTGCATTTCTGCAAGGTTTATTCATGTATATATCTGTGTTTGCACTATCCAAACTACCTCATCTGCTGCTACCACATATATTGTGGTCATAGACTTGTGTGGTTGTGATTGCATGTCCTGATTTTGCCAAATTCGACATGTCCCTAGGTCAACATATTTTGTTGACCCTGGAACAACATTACAATGCAAAAATGTAATCTTGACCATATCTCTACACCCTACCCATGAGTAATGCCTATAATTAGAGGAAGATGATAGATGACTGAAACTGATTGTACTGATTGAACTGTTTCTTCAAATCTGATTGGTTAATCACCATGTTGTCCCAGGGTCAACAAAGATGTTGACTCAGGGACATGTTGCACTTGGTAAAATCAGGTTAGCTGATTACACTCAATACATTCAGCAGCTTTTCCCTCACCATCGTAATGTTCTGCTTTTGCAAGGTCCCATAAAAAAGTTTCAGCTTTTCCTTTTACACTCTGAAGAAGATATCGGTTCATCAAAGTGAAATTATCCATCTTCTATCACTTTTAGTCAGCTTTGACAAAACTCCACTCAATTAGCACGTATTTTCAAAGTGAAAGTAGCATTTTCACCTTACCTGAATACAGCGTAATACTAGTATACACCTAAATAGTGGTAGCAACACAAAATGATAAAATACAATGGTTTTATTGAGAGTGCAGAATGTTATGGTAAAGATACTATGGATACTATACTTTTAATGTAACATTACATAAGACAAGATTTGCTTACAGCCTAACAGGTCAGGAAAAACTTGAAATTCTTCCTAGATACTGTGATTTCACTGTGTAGATCAAACGCTGAGTGGATCATGCAAAAGCCATAAGAGGGCATAATTCTGTCTTTTTTCCCTCACAGGTTAATATTCATCTGATGTTTGTTCGACTCACACATATCAAGATGGAGCTGTACAGGATCATTCTCACCCTTACCATTGTTCTCGCAACTGATGCTCACTTATGTAAGTTTTTTTTTTAATTGCTTAGGTAGTGTTTTCTAATTTTTAAAACATATAATTTTGTGTACTATAATTAAAAACTTTGCTTTATATGTTTTTTTTGTTTTTTTTTTATATCCACAAGCAAGTGTTCATTTTAAAAATGTAGTACAAAACTTAAAATCTTGTAATGAGAACATTTCACTTGATCAGCAAAACAAAATCAAATGATCTTTCTTCATTTTTTTAATTACAACAATCAGATGAGTTCTCGTTGTGTGTAAAATGGGTTTCCTTCATCTTGTGGTGGTTTGCAGTTTTAATATAAATCAGAAATATTTAATTAGAAGTAGGCTAATTAAGAACATACATTGTATAACAGAGAATTATAGTCTAACATGGAAATTACAATTTATACTATTGGCTAAAAATAGCAATATTTTTTTTTGTAATACTATTTACATTGTAATACTTCATATACTCAGGGCTCTCAAGTTTTAGCAAAAGTATGGAGTGAGATTTTATCTGCTATAGGGGAGGAGCCACAAAATATTTGCACAGCAGCCCCTCTGGCCCACCCAATTCTCTGAAGTTATTGCT
>JAUMHE010023821.1:0-13622 GCA_032359235.1 Enteromius mattozi | reverse complement strand
GGATGACGGGCTGCCAGCCGTGCAGGATTAATTCGTTTTGCGTTCCTCTCGAAATGCGTTATTTGCAAAACGTTCACGTAGAGGAAAAAAGAAAGATTTGTAATGCATTGTATTTAAAAGGCTGCAAACAGCATTCATACTACTGTAAAATGAGCATGCTAATTTAACCCTAGATGTTAGAGTACGTGCCACAGTTATAGGTTTTCCATTGGTTTTATCCACTGAATTAGAGCATCTCTACATGCCCTCTCTGCAAAAATAAATAAATAAAAACTTTAGAGAACCTTTAGTTGAATGTGACTGTTGCCATTAATGCAAATGAAATAGGTAGGGGGCACTGTAAAACCACCCCACCACTCCAGTTTCATTAAGATGGGAATCCCAAATTGTGTGGAAGTTTTCACAATAAAGGCAGGGTAAGCGATTTTTCAAAAATGCTGTAGCCAATCAGCAGTAAGGGGCATATCTGCTAATGATGTGGAGGAGAGTACGTTCCATAAACAGCCGAGTGTCTGCCTACACTGGACACGATAAAGCGACTGTTGAAAATCATTTGAAATTTGTGTGAGCACAGTTTTTTGTTGGAGATTTGTCGCACCGCTGGCGTCTGGTGTAGACACAGTGTAACTTTGGTTTTGGTAGTTTAACAGAAGTAATCATTGCCTGGGTTGCGTAGGCTATATATGTGTGGGGCGGAGCTATCAAAATAGGGGCGTGTTTGTTTTGGTGATTTCAAATATCAATATTGGTTTCCAGAAATCGCTTACCCTGCCTTTAATGAATATTATCAAGATGTGATTATCATAACTGAATAATAATCTTTTTTTATTCCCTCCTGGTTGTAATCATTCACAACTGGATTGAGAGTAAAAATAACCCCCTTCAAAAAAAAAGTATTCAGGAAAAAGGTTTTATAAAAGTCAAATATGCCCTAACATTGCACCCAGATCTTAAAACACAGTACACAGCATATATACTGTATATGTGCTTGGGAATCACACTCCATTCCCCAGCAAGACCTGAAGCTTAGGAACAAGATATTTTCTCACAAGTACACCCAGCTAGCCCACTAAGAATGTAAATCACATTAAACTAAAGAAAGAAAGATGCAGTATGACGCTTCTTCTTGGCATCTGTTTCTATGGTGACTCTTAAGAATGTCTTTGTGTTCACCGTGAACTCTGAGTTTCAGTCAAATGAGTTTCAATCAGATGAGATTTAATCAAGAGTTCAGGGGTTTATGTGATGCCTATCAGCATATCCAGCTGCAGTTATGGATATAAAAGGCATTGACACAATTATGCTGAACCTCCACAAGTCAACTAAACACACTACTGTACGTCTGGTTTGCCCATATCTGTTTAGAGACATTGCAAGAAATAATTGTATCAATTTTATTTAGCACTCTGAAAGAATGTTTTGTTGTTGTCAACACATCATCATTAATCAGCTATAGTCCACATTTGAGGTTCTTGTCAGGTCAAATCCTAATCTGTCAACACCAGTGAGGGCAAAAACAACAGAGAAATCCACAGACAGGTCAATCAGGAGAGCAGACAGGAATCAGAGCAGGTAAGCAGGACACAATATAGACATCCAAGAGCTGAAGCCAGGTACCATGTCAAAGGTCAGAACCAGAATGGGCAGTCCAATTTTGGAAGAGAACAACAAGACTGGGCGACAGGCAGGGATCTGCGGGATATGAGGAAGAGCAGAGTGGAGAGATGTAGCAGTAAAGTCAAGAGAAAAATGAAAACAGTCAGCTGTGAGCAGCCATCATGTGGAAAACAAAAACAAAGCAGAAGAAACAGAGAGGAGGAGAAGAGATGAAACCAGAGTCCTGACAGTTCTAGTGAAACTAATCCGTTGGTCAACAATATTCTTCCAGAAGCAAGAGCTTGAGCTCTGAACCATGCTTTGGTCTTGACAGGGGCATTTTC
Source organism: Enteromius mattozi (assembly GCA_032359235.1). NCBI lineage: Eukaryota > Metazoa > Chordata > Actinopteri > Cypriniformes > Cyprinidae > Enteromius > Enteromius mattozi. The sequence goes on along the minus strand of JAUMHE010023821.1, from coordinate 11,682 downwards.
TCTCTGAGGTTTGATCTTATACACAGTGCCCATTTTATTGGTCTGGTTGTCATAGTAAATTGGCAGGTGGTTGAGTGGATACTGAATCAGGGCATTAATGACCACAGTCTCTATATGCCTAGAGATAGAGATCAAGTGCTCTAGATGTTGAAAAACACGATCTGAATTGAAGCAGTTTCCTTACTCTACTTTACTACTACTAAGCAAACTATTGACTGGTAACTTAGAGTTTTGACCAAACACCAGCTAATATTGTTATGGCCACATTGCAGCCTTAAATTTGTTATTAATCAAAATGTCAAACTGTTTTCTTCTAAAAGCGCTTTTTTTTTGTCTGTCTATATTGAATGCTTTTCCCATTTAAGACAATAATAATTTATCTTTTGGATGTAATTTCTTATCTTAAATTAATGTGTGATTAATTTGCAATTATTTAAATTTTGGCACAATATGTAACTACGTAATTAGATTGACCCAAAATAAAAAATTCAAGGATCTTTCAGCAGTTTTAGATCAGCTTTGCTCCAAGCAGTAAAACATCAACTATAGATGACTCCACCACCTGGAGAACCAGTTCAGTTGGTCTCTTCTGCATTAAAATGGACAAAGGAACAGTAGTGCTTGGTACAGGAGATGTGGTTTAGTTCTGTGGGATTATAAGGGGGTATAGAGAATGCATTGGTTGAAATGAAGAGGGCAAGCTGGGAAACCCATCTGTGCTCAGCTGCTCCCAACTTTGCAGAAGTCCAAACCTCATTCTCCTACACTGGTCTCAAACCCCAGGCTTTCAACCCAGAGGCTTGACCCTTAATCACCAGACTGCTATTGCTTCTAGACTACTCCCTTCCAACTCTTCAATTATTACCCCATAATAATCCCATAATTTAATTACCCAACCTTCTTCATTTTATTCTTATTCTCCTCTTTTTATATCCCCCTACTACTTTCCCTGGTCCACTTCTCAAAGGTCTGTTTAATGCCTGGGGAAGATATTTTCTGAGAGGAAGGAGGACTGCAATCAGTCAGAGGAGCAATGAGAGATGCTCAAGAGGTTAAGAGAAGACCATTCTATTTTAATTAAAGCAGCAGATAAGAACGTAGTAATAATCATAGATAGGGAACAGTGTGTGAGAGGGAACTCTACATGCAGTAGGAAAGGCCCACTTAGGAGCTTATCAAGTGAATGATTAAGGGATTGTATAAAGTATGTTTATTTTCTCACAGAACAAGTGCATTATAAAACATGTCTAAATGCACCTATGTGTAAAGGTTTTACATTCCTCCAAAAACACATAATGGCCAGAGGCTGTTCCAGATGTGTCCCCGGAAGACCAATAGTGTCTTGAGTTATGGAGTGGTAAGGTTTACAGACTTCCATCTGTAGTCGCTATCATCGAGCCACAATTTGAAATATACATATCATTTCTTAAAAAGGAAAGGACACCAGGGTGGCTCTGGGAGGGAGATTTCTAATTCTGAGAGGCTTAGCAGCTGTAACTAAGTTCTTTGAAAAAAAGTTCCAGAGTAAAAGTGGATGGAGATACATTGTACTTTTGTTTTTTTGATGCAAGTACATAGTAGTTAGGCCACCTAATATAAAGTGTGACTGAGATTTGCATAGACATTTAAGCAAAATCTTTATAGAGGGCTGTGGTGTGTCAGTGCTTCCAAAATGTAGAAAACTCCCCGTGGGCTATTGTAAAGACCAGGATGATGTGTGTATGGAGTTTATGGAGTAGCAGATAATACACTGACCTTATGGACTCAATCAAAGTAAAATAAGATCAGGAGACAGGGAAGTTGAATAGTCCAGGACTAATGGGAAACAGATCTGAGAGTGAAATGAGTCCAGACAGAGCATTGTGGGAAATGTAGTTCATGAGAGGAGCCCAAACTTTTTGACTTTCCAAAACTTGAGCTGACTGGACTAACTCCAGAGTGTGTTTTTGGATCTGACAACTACAGTATAAGCGAGGTTTGGGTTAGTCAGCTGAGAATTCAGGGTTTATATAACAGCCAATTAACACTGCTTAAATACCAAATCAAGTTGGCTTTATACTTTGAGTTTTATACAATAGAGATTGTTTAAAAAAGAGCTTCACAGTTTTGAATAGGGAAGTTGAAGTGATGCCAAATTCATCAAATCTAGGACAAATGCAAATTCTGTCGTTATTCTTCTCCAGTCAGATTTAGCTCATTTCAACAATTCTCTAAAATTTCTTTTGAAAACGAGTTCTGTGATAAGTAGCTCTGTTGAAGACAGTAGTGTTGATATTCAGCTCCAGTCAGTTCAGTGTTGATTTAATTCAGATCAGTAACAGTGTCGCTGCTGCAAAATGTGTCAACTATGAACACATTTTATTTGGTTATAAAGCAGCTCTATAGAAGACAATGTCATTACTCAGCTCAGTTCAGTTATAGTTTTGTGCTCATACAATCGTTTCAGTGCCGTCAAATCAATGACATCATTGAAATCTCAACTAAGCAAACCGAAAGGTGAGTATGGCAAGGAACTCAAACTCATGCTCAATCAACAGCGTTAGGTGAGAAGGAAGAGCTGTAGTCTGAAACCAGCCAACACCACAGAATAAAACAAACAGAAAGAAGAACAGTACAAATGACTCTAGTCATGGGCCAACCCAAAAAAACAAGAGGAAAATATTTACAAGGTACTGCAATGAAGACATGACCACACACTAACAGACTAACAGATACAGTTTTTAATCAGCACGTGTTTTGATTGCTGCTGTCTCATTCCCATTTTAGAAGCCAGCAGCAGACAACATTTTTCTGAAGAAAGATAAACATGTTTAGTGCTAGAAGTCAAAATATTAAATGTCATGGATAAATATTTACTGAGTAATCTGCTTTTTTTTTCAGATTTTCACCTGAGATTCAGAGCTAAATTACAGGGGGTTGCAAATGACTTGGGAAGCATCATGATGTTACTTTTACACAGAGATTGATAAGTTAGTAAAATCTGTTGACTGTGCCAGTGGTGACCCTTCAGAAATGGGGAAACAGCAGTTTTCAAGTTTCAAACACTGCCAGGGTCATATAAACAGGAAATGGCATGTATGAAAAAGAGTCATGCACATACACAGACATACTAATTCATGTCAATATGCGGTCTACAATGAGTCACAAGCATATAAGGTTAACAAACATAAATGATTTAACTAACATGACTCACTGTCGGTGTGCATTAGTTCACAATCAGTTGAATATTAAATTATGCAAATTAATACACTAATCTACTCACGTCGTATTATTTAACACAATCCAGTCATTCATGCATTGTTTTAGGAATGAAGAAAGCAGCTGATTGAAGCATAATCTCCATTATCATGCTCAGATCTTGCTGTGTGTGTGTGTGTGTGTGTGTGTGTGCATGTGTGAGATTAGTTTCACGCTTGTGACATCATCATCATTAATCATGTTGACTGACCTCAGCGCGCTCTTAAAGCATCTGATTGTCTCATCTGAGCATCTGCTGGCTCACTTCTGTAGTGATGCTGATGTGTGTGTGTCTTACCGAAGACCACATTCCACCCCAAAATAAAAAATGAAACTATATTTTGCCTAATAAAGCTGTTTTATAACTATTGAGATGTATTCAATGAATGTGTGAGAATAAAGCGAGAGCAGGGCACTGAGTTCATTTCTAAATCTACTCCTGTTCTTCCTGCTGTCATTGAATTATTAACACAGCTCTCTCTCTCTGTCTGTGTGTGTGTGTGTGTTCAGCTCTCTGTTTTCAAGTCCAGTGGCTAGTTTTAACCAGTGTATTCCCAGGATTGTAGTTTTAAGGCTGTAGCATATACTGTAGGAGCCTTTGGTGTATTTGGTTGTTGGTGCCCTACACAAACTGCCTTATGCACATACAGTATAGCAAACTATAGCACTACCATCTTCATTATAAGCTATAGGACCTCAGGGAAAACACACTGAGCTCAAGGGTGGCAAATGCCACCCCGCATTCCATTTGAAAGTATATCTGTTGTGAGAAATAAACAATTTACACAATATTTCATCTCATATATTTTTGTTATTTTGTTTGACTGTTAAATATTTGCTCATACATTTTTATGGATACAGTGCCTCCTCAAAGGAAACATACTTGTGTCAGGCTGAATAATAAAGGAGGTTGTGTGCTGGAATTACACATAAAGAACATTTGTATAGTTGACCATATATGAAATAAATAGGTCTTGAAGGTTTCAGAAAAAAATGGACTCTTATGGTTCCAGACTTATGACCTAAAATGCTAATTTTTGGAACCATCCCACCAGCTCCGAGATCTCTAAGACTCTACAGTCTCTGACGCCTAGACACATTTAGGGCAGGAAAAGAATAATTGGCAAAACAGTAGAAATACCTTTGATGCTTTGACCCCTAAAAGGTTTATGTGAGGATTAGTTTTAGAGTCAGAGCACAGAGAACATCATTAGCACAATATTATAAACCATAGAAGCTAAAGGAAGGACCCCACTGTGATAGAAAAACAAATAAGTGTGTGTGTGTGTGTGCACTGATAAATTTTACATACAGAGTCTTTGGCCTGTAACTGTAAGTTGGTGAAGTGGATTTTCCTTCATGCTGTGTTGCTCTAATACTCAAGAAGTTTCCAAATCCTAAAGAAAATGAACCCAGCCGATCAGACTGAGCAGAGCAGAGCAACTGTCTTATTTACTGGGAGTCTAGTGTTGAAAATTAAGCCAAGACTAAAATAAGATTCTGGTAACAAGATTTACACTTACATGATGATGATATTTCACTATTACTCTTACAATGACTATGAAAGACCGCTAAAAGTTTGACCAGAATTTATCTACTCATTTAAAATGTACATAGTTTGCAGTGGTGGTTTATTAGAACCCTTGATTGTGAAACAAACTGTATATTCAGAAAATAAGAGGAACTTGACTGTTGTGGAGCGGTGAAGTGCTTGCGGTAGAGGTGTGTCCTCAGAGGCCTCTTGTGATTAAAGCTGCAGGTTGGCAGAGAAGAACAGAGAGGGTGAAAGTGTTGGAAAGTCACTTTGAAGAAGTGCTGTATCTGCCCAAGCCAGTGAGACAGCAGACTGCTGAGTCCACTAATCACAGTGTTAATATGTGTGGATTTTAGGGTTAGAAGATGCTGTACAGGTGAATGGATGATGCCCATCAGAATGAGATCATATAGTTTCTGATGTTTTTTAATGTAATTGGAAATTACTAGAGCTTTGACTGGTGTTTCCTCCAGATGAACTTCACAATCCACAGCAAATGAGTGTTTATGTTTGAAGATGATACTGAAGCATGAGTCCGCTGAATACACACAGTGTGAATTACTGCCTGAAGGATGACAGACACGAGAGGAATCACCTTGTTATTCCAGAAAGTGTGTGTGTGACTACAGTAGCGTGTCCATGAGCATGTTTCCCACGTGACAGTGTTAGGACAAGCAGAACGCAGTGCACTCTGCTGAACATGATTACACAGAACCAGCCGAGATCAGTAATAGTTACGCATCAATGACCAGATCTGTGTAACTGCTGCAGTCTGAGCCGAGGGATTTTTCATAGAGAAATAACTGCTGGACCCCCCGGGTGAGTTGGAAAAACTCTATTTCAATGTGTAAACACTCTTTATTTTCTGACGATTGTGTTTGACAGAATTTAGAAATTAATATCAAAGGCACATTATTACTAATAGTAACATTTATAAAGCACTTACTGACTGGCAGCCTAAAAAGAGCATCTAATACACCAGAGGATGATGTGATGTTAATAATTTGGCTTCACAAATCTAAAACAGCATATGACAAAACATGCAGACTACAGAATTTGACAGAAGAATGAGGAGAAGACTTTAGACCAAGCTGTCTCCATGCTTCTCGGAGAAAGAGCCTTGATCCCTATGGGACAAATCAACCCACATGCAGAGCCTGAGCTACCCAGTGACATATTTTCTGCTTTGAATCAGCCAGACCCTTCATGCTCTCTCTGAAACAGATGAATAACTCATCTGTAGCGTTTGAGTGTTCCATCCACATAGATGCCTGACGCCCAAACCGCGCTGAGCAAATGCAACGGCTCATCCTAGAATCAGGAGGCAAATAAGAAAAGCCTTGCAGAATCTTCACCTTTGGGATTTTGGGAGCAATGCATGCAGTTGCCGTTCTCCATATCCATAAAAAAGGATGCACTGGGAATCTGGATCCTTGCTGAACACAGAGATTTCCAGATCTTAATGAACACCAGGAACAAGCGGGGTTCTTCCAAAAGAGATTGCACAGGCACCTCAGAGTTTCAGCTTTCCAACAAACCAGTCTCAGCAGCACTTATCTCATTTAAGGGTCATTTAAGTTAATAAGTTTAAGGTGATTGAAGTTGGGCCTTCAGAGTTTTTGAGGAGGTTTGCGCCCTGTGCAACTGCAGTCTCAGTATCTTCAGATAACAGAAGAACAGAACTGTCCTGTAGATAGGGGTGTTTAAATAAATAATCTGCGATGCATCGCAATGTGCACATGGACAATTCTGCATCAATGCAGTAATAGACCATAATTGATTATAACCTACTGATTTCACATACACAGCATGTATCACGTTAGCTTACAATGCTGAAGGAAGGCAAAACACCAAAGCAAGTATTAAAAACAATGCACCGACTATTTTTAAATTTTAGAATAAATTCCATGATGTGAAGGATAACTTAAATAGTCAGCAGTCCGATCTCATTGACAGGATCTGAAATGTTGTTTTGGTGGTTCTGAAAAGCCTGAGCAAAGTGTGTCATCGAAGTATTTCTGTATAATTGTTTTACACGACTACATTCCCAAACAGCAGCATCCACCTCCAAAATCAATGACCGCATTTGTTTTATTTTGTCTGTTTGCTCTGAGGTGCAAGTAATTTATCATATATGAAAATTATTATATTCAGTGGCTACTCCTACTTTGTGATATTTAGTGCCAGTTTATCAGGAAGTGATAAATTTTGTTCTCTTTGACTCGTTGTTTTATGCAATATTCCAATTTGAGCATAAATTAAATTCCCAACTTTGAATGGAAACATAGCTAGTGTGTGCTTCCACCTGCCATTATTTCAGTGGTTTACTGTAGATATGCTTTAATTTCTTCTGTTTGGAATGTAGTACGTATTAGATTCTCAGAACTTACATACTGACAGACTTACACATGCGTAATGTTTTTTGTTTTCCTAATGCTCAATCGCGGCTACGGTTAAATGCACTTGCATCTTTGAATACTTTTTATGATACAAAATTGATGTAAACAGTTTTCAGAACAGGACAAAACATCTGATATGTGGAAATAGATTTGTGCATTAGTGCATTAGTACTAAGCCTATTAAAGCTGTCAAAATGCAGTTCATAGCCATGCATATTATTATTCAAAAAGTAAGCTTAATACTTTATATATTGTCTCAGTTCTGTTCAGTTTGTCTTTTGTCACTGTTGTTTCTCTTTGTTGTATTGATTATTTAATGAAATGTTCCTGTTCAGCTGTGTTGCCTCATTATTTGCTGTATTAAAGTTAAGTTAGTTGTCTGGTCTCGTCTGTGTGTTAGGGTTGTGTTTGGTTACCTACCTTTGTTTGGATAAACCTGTTGATATTATTAAAGCTATTTTGGATCTTTATTTCCATTATTGTGCATCACAATAAGCCAGCTGTAACATATATAAATGTACATGGTCCTTGCATATTGCAGAATATTTAAACATATAATCACTAGTTTCCCAAAATTGAAATGTGTTATTTAATATATCACATTTGATTTTTTTTTTCAGTATAATGTGTTAGCAATTTAACCTCTTACTACAGCGACATGAGTAAATCACAATAATTCTTATTGCATATAATGATTTCAGTGTTAGAAATCACAACTCATGCTGTACGGTTGATTGCAGTTTAAAAGGTGAAATTTCATTGGTCTAAATATCTCATATTACTGTATATTACACATAAAAGTATGTTGTGATTGTGAATGAGTAGTTTTGGTGTGAACAGACAAATTGGTTGTTGATAAGAAACTTGTCATGACATGAAGGTCTTCGTTCATCCTAATGTCAGCTGCTTGGCTGTTGCGAGAAGCAAAGGCAAAGACCACACTTACAGTATGTTTTATCCAAATTCATGTTCCAGTTTCACTTAATTTTGACCTATTTTCTAGGTAAAATGAATAAATAATAAACACAAGAGCAACACCAGGAAAGACAGAGGGAACAGCCCTGGCTGTCAACTGTGTATGTGTGTGTTTGTGTGTGTGTGTGTGTTGTGTTGGAGTACAGAATATCCCACATCCGCATCTGGATGGAAAACAGAATTAGGCCAAATATGGCATGCTGTCACACTCTGGATCAGAATGAACACAGGCCAAGCAGAACGCTGTCAGCAAATGTCTCTCTAAATGACAAGAATGTGATTAGTAAGAATCCAATCAAAGAATCGTGTGTTAATGAATGGCATGGACTGGCACAGAGACGAGCGCTTTAATGAGCTGACTGCCACTGATTCACAAACCTGCGTGCTGCTCAGTGCCAGCTGTCAAGAGTCACGAGACGCCACATTCAACACCAGAAACCCTCGACTGATCATGTGTTCCTCATAACACACTCAACACACACCGTGTCAAGACTCAGTTCTGATCGGAATCAGGTCTGTCAGACAGTATGACACACAGCTGTCTGGCTCCAATATATAAAACTGATATCAGATCAGTCAAAAACCTTTTCAAACAACCATTTCAACAAGTAGTTTACACACACAAAACACCATCATAACACACGACACTTTAATAATACAATAAACATTCATTAAACAACAGAAGATGCACAAACATAAAGCCCAAATGTACATAACTGCTATCAAAAACTATTAAAAAAAATCATTTCAAATGTGAATTCTGGGAATATCATTTTACAGTTTTTGACTGTAAATTATACATTCATTTGTTCTATTTACCGCTAAACTTTACAATTAACAGCATTTTACTGTAAAATTACATGAAATATCTGATTAGATGGTTTACTGTTTTTCTCTGTATATAGTCTGGGAAATTACTGTTAACCTATTATGTTTTTATTGTGTTACTAAGCTGTTTTTTTTTTATTTTTTAACCGACAGTAGATGTAGATGTCAAAAAAAACCAACTGCAGTTTGATGGAGATTAATTGGAATGCACAATGTAAAAACATGATTTTTGAGAATTGTTAAAAACAGAGTTCTCTTCATTAATTCACTTTGAATATATTGAATATTGAGTATATGAGTTGGTGTTTCTTGGATTGGCTGGACAACATAAGCATCCCAAAGCTTAATATGAGAGAGTTTATAAGAGTGTATTTTGTTATTGATTTAGTTTGTTCAGCTGTAAGATGTGTGATCAAACTGTGTTCCACCGAACAAACAGTTGTGGATCTTAAAGCACCTCTTCTCTTTGAGAAAAGCAGCTCATTACTGGAGTGTTTCAGAAACAAATGGCCTACTGTCACACTATTGAGCAATCTAGGTAGGTCATTAATGCAGATAAATTGATATCAAGGCTAGGCGTGAGTCAGCAGAAGGTTGCTGCTTTAATCCACGTACAGTAGCATCGAGAACTGAAGCCCAGGTCACTCTGTCCGGAGCATATCTCATTCATAGCATGTTTGAACGGACAGAAACTGTCATCACAGAGTCTCCTGCAGGGTTTCTGACACGACGTGATCTGAATGAGGCACCTGTGAAAGCGACAGATCATCGTGTCTGATTTCAGGGTGAAGGGTGACGTGTTTATTCCGTGACTGTCAGAGAAAACATATCACACACCGTCAAGTTGTCTGAATGAATCGTGTGTGATAGGAAGGGCAGAGTGTGCTGGAAGCGGAATAAAGACAAGCATATGTCTGTCCTGCTTCTACACTAAACATGTATTGTGTTTCTCTGAGAGCAGTGCCCGAAGAACAACCATCAAATTCACCCGGGGCGAATCAATGTCTTTCCACCGCAGTGCTTTCTCTTAGAAAGCTGATGGTCCTAATTATCGACATTCTGCGAAAGAGTAAGCGACTTAACATAAATCTAGAATCTAGAGCAGGGATATGCAAAGTCACAGATGTCCACCGAGCACTGTATTTTCTCTCAGCAGCCCCGTGGTTTTGGGGAATCACATACATTACGGTCCAGAGAGACCGCTGTTGCTGAGTCTTGCAAAAAAGACAAAACAAGGCCAAAGCGTGCCTCATAAAAATGCTTGAATATCTGGTGTCGACAAAGTCAGAGTGACACATCTTTGGAATTCAACGGCTCGTGTTGGTATCATCGGAGTAATACACTTCAGCGCTAATGGAAACACATCAGTAACATCTGTTTGGTGGGTCAGGAGCCAAAATTTAAGCATGAAATGGAGCGAGCCCTGCGCTCTCCGCCTTACAGAAAGAGAACTCAGCCCTTGACAGAACAAGGCTGAAACTATCTAGACCAGGGATTATGTTTTAGGCCTTACAACACACTGTAAGACATGTTGTCCAACAAAACCAATGAAATATGTGCCAGTCTGATTCCATTCTGACAGTGAAGTCTTCACGGTTCTCTCTCTCTTTAATTAACACGTGCCGTTTTACTTAAATACATGAAACACTTCAAATCTAGTATGCAGAATATCAATACAATATTTAGCCTATCTGATTATTTTCAAGTAAGTACTATGTAAAAAAAACAAATGTATACGCTGGTATAAATCATGCTTTTGAAAAGCCAGAAAAGAAGTGTCAGGTTGTCAGAGCGTATGTGCAGCCTCTGCGCTTCTTTTGAATGCCGACTCCAGAACGATAGTGTTTGAAGAGTTGAAGTTCAGTTCATGAACTCTGACGACTGAGAGGAGGAAAAGTGTCTGAGAGAATCAATTCAAACAAGCCACAGAGACGCTTCAGAGTTTCAGAAACCTTCGCTTTTCACTGAGCTTACAGAATAAAGCGTAATGAGGATGTGTTTCATTACACATGCCTTCACAAACCTGATGCATTAGTTCTCAGTCTGATGCACAGATATACGACACTGTGGATTTCCTCACTGAGTTTGACCTCTACAGGTAGGGGTGTGAATCGTCAAGGGTTTAATGTTTCAATTTAATTCAATTACAATTATCATGTCAACAGTTCGATTCGATATCATGATGCATCATATACTCAATTTTCAATATTATACATTTTCATATTCATTTGATATCAAATTTATGTCAAATACATAAGCTGGCTATTTTTTAAAGTTGATTTTCTCTTAGATTCCAGATTTTCAAATAGTTGTATTTCAGCCAAATCGAATAGACAAATATTGTCCTTTCCTAACAAACCATACATCAATGGAAAGATAATTTATTCAGAAAAATTGACTTATAACTGGTTTTATGACACCGGCTGACAGATGTAATAATAGCTTTATTGAAACACTTATAATTAATTTCACTTTCATGAGTAAACACAGTTTTACGTAAAGCTGAACCCATATTATTTTGATAGTCCACTTTAGACATTCTACTATTGGTAACTACATGTTAACTAATTCTCACTAATTCACAACTCCATGTCTACTAACTCTCAGAGGAGACTAGTTAGGGCAGGTTTAGGGTTAGTAGAATAAGTTTCTGATAGTCAGTATGTAGTGTGTTGTGGACTCATCAAAATAAAGAGTTAGAAGATATGA
>JAUMHE010023820.1:0-13624 GCA_032359235.1 Enteromius mattozi | reverse complement strand
AAACTTTTTCAAACTTCTATCTCCGGCTTTCTCAAGCCAACTTAAAGTTTGTCTAAACAAACTTTTTTATCTAGTTTCCTATTAAAATCTTTCAAGGTATAAAAAATGTAATAAAAACGAACAGCAGACAAAGTTTTGGACCACTGTGGGTGTAGATAAAAATCTATCATTGTTTTATCTTTGTTATTAGAAAAAAATTACGTTACAACCAAACAGCTGCTGGTCCACAGCAACTTCCATAGTATTTTTTTTCCTACTGTCAAAGTCAATATGGATCAGCAACTGTTTGGTTACCCACATTCTTCAAAATAACTTCTTTTGTGTTTAGCACAAGAAAGAAATTTAATACAGATTTGGGACGTGTGAGTAAATAATAACAGAAATGTATGTTTTTGGGTGAACTATCCCTTTAATAACAGCTGTCAGCATGTTTAGTACTGTCCCTTTGAGCCCTGTCGTATCCGTTTCTCTTTAAACTGTTTACTTTCACCTTAAACATAACTAGCCATGTTTATTTGTAGACACTGTGGCTTTTGACAGTATTAGATCCATCAGACACGAAAGACAAATCAGTCGCTGTTTCAATGTGTGCATGCGCTTCATGTGTACGCATTTAGAAGCAAGTCAGAACAGCACGTATATTAAATGTTTAACCGATCAGGCTTCAAAGCACATGCAAATAATACACTTTTGTGATTGCGCATAATTGCTGTCTCCCATAAGTGTAACTCTACTGCTGAGATAACATTTGATGTGAATGTGTGTCACATTGTAGAGAATATTGAACTGCACCAGAACTGCAGCTGATAGAATGTGCGCTGTAGTGTGCTGTAGCCACATAATACAATATTTCTTTAAAGGCTGATCGTGGAGACATTTTAATTATCCACCATCAAAAATTGTCATATCAGATGGAAAATGAAATCTGCATGACCTGTGACTCAACGTAGTATGTAGTCGGTACTACGTCGGTGCTCTAGTCAGTGTGGCGGCAGGGGCGGAGTGGCAATCGGGATGACCGCGAATAGCGGCCAAATACTCCCACATACTCCAGATTAAAAAAAAATTCAGTCAGAAATTTCCCGGTGGATTTTAGTGCCCCACTCCGCCCCTGTGTGGCGGTAATGCACCTTTTGAAGCTGTATGCCAAACGCCATTAAAATGCAAAGAAGAAGGAACTCAGCGCTCATTCAGTCTGTCAGTTATTTACGTTATAATTTTAAAACTAGAATTTTTTTTGTTTTACAAAAAAATCTGCTTAAGATCTGCTTAAGAGGACATGTGAAATAACCCCCCAAAGGCATATAGGTTAGTTTTACATCCCAGTACTTACGGATATATCCGATTTATGGCACTTCAGAATAATGGGCACTATCCAAAAAAAAAACTATTAAAAACTCAGACTGTGTTCGTCTGGAAAAAAGAAAGTCCCATACGCCTAGGATGGCTTTGGGGTGAGTAAAATATGGGGTAATTTTCGTTTTTGGTTAAACTAGTCCTTTAAAGGCAGGGTATGCAATTTCTGAAAGCCAGTGTTGATATTGAAATCATCAATACAAACACACTCCTACCTTGAAAGGGTCTTGCCCCTTTGATAGCTCCACCCCACACATACGTAGCTTAGGCAACCCAGTCAACGAGTTCTGGGAAACAAAGCAGAACCAATGTTACACCATCTACACGAGACGCGAGTGACGCGACAAAGTACTATAGAAGTCATCATAATCAGTGATGCTAACTTACATGGGACGCGAGCGGCGATACAAATCTCCGACAGAAAACTGCTGCCTCGTTCAATTTATGTCGCGCTTACATGAATTTCAAATGATTTTCGATGGTCGCTTAATCACCTCCAGTGTAACTCACCTATCAAGAAGAACCAAAACAACCTCGGTGTCCGATCGCAGGCCTTCCGCTCCTAGAGTTCTCTCCAGCGCTGGAAAGCTGATACGATATTTACACGGGTCATACTTCTTGCCTTATCGTTCCGCAGACATTTTAATCTTTTGCTTTTTATCTTTCTGTCGCTCTGCTCGTCTGTTCACTGAACACTGTCAGGAATAGACACGGCCATTACTACTGATTGTCTACAAGTTTGTTTTGCTAAACGGCCTGAATCTTTTTCTAAAGCATTTTTGAAAAATCGCATACCCTGCCTTTAAGTATGGTGTCGATATTATACAATTTGAGCCAGATTCAGACTCCAAGAATATTGAACAAGAGGATAGCACCAAAGCTTTGCACACACGGATATTGCAAGAGATATTAGAGTGGTATCGTTACCGTTTATTTTTATTTGTTTTGGCTAAATCACATTTTAGACAAGATGTCAACAACAGATAAACATGTTGGTCTCACTTAATATTAAGTCTTTTTGATAATTTTATGACTGAACTGATAACACAACTGCGATATAGAGCGTGCACCTCATAATTGCTTAAAGTTGAAGAATAAAACGTCTGAAAGGAACGCAGTTCACTGCTGTTCTTCTGAAGCTCCTTTTTGGAAACTCAGAATCAAAGACTCTTGGGTATCCTCAGCAGAGTTCTTTATTGAGAATGTGCTGTATTGTGCTACAGTCATCAAAAGCCTAACTAAGGCACTGATACATTGTAGTTTTAGATGTATTGTAGTTATACCTTTTAGGAGGCAGTGCTTAGAAATAGAGACAAAGCACCTAGGTTACCTTATAGCATGCAAATAAAGTATTTAGGTATAACAACCTTAACCACACCAGTCCTAACCTAATCAGCATAACTATTTAAATACTGGTCTCCTGTTTGGAACTGGACAGACAGGTGGTTCAACATTAGACTCACTACGGGAAATGGGACAGACAGATGATTTGCAAACTGAGGCCACATAAACTGACAATTCAAAACAGGGTGTGTTGGCAGAGATAGGGTGAGCAGACTGTTCAAAACCAAAAGCATTGACTAGAACTGAACTGACAAACAATTCACGGAGTGATCAGTAGCTGTGACCAGACAATCAGACAGTTCACAATCAGCCTCCATGGCTGGTACAGAACAGGACGAGAGATCAGAAATGGCCTTCTCGGCTGGTTCAGAGCAGGACAAAAGGTCATAAGTGCCAATTCAGGGCAAGGCAAGAGTTGACGAGCGGCCTCCATAGCTGTGACAGGACAGGGTGAGAGTTCATGGTTGAGTAACATTGACACACCAGAGGGTTATGCAGCGGATGCCACCACCTTTGGAGGTTCTACAGTAGTACCATCAGGATACAGGGAGAGTTCAGCAACGGTTCTTTCGACTGTAACATGATAGACTGAAAGTGCATTGCTGGGTGAGTCTGGATGACCAGCTGTGACATGATGAAACTCTGGTCAATCAGTTGAGACGTGATGAGACTCTGGACAATCAATTGAGACGTAGTACTCATGAAAATTAACTTAGACTTGACTTAACTCATGAAGATCAGCTGAGACTTGACTTGACTCAGCTCAGCTGAGACTTGATGTAGCTCAGACTCAGGCTTAGCAGGCCTAATGGGACGAGACTCAGGAATGGCGGCCATTTAATGAAAAGTCTCTGGGGTTTGAAAAGCCTCTGATGGTCCCATGGTGAATGGGAGCTGGATCCTAACCACAGGTGAGCCAAAGGTGGGAAAATCCATGGATGAATTGCCAGTCCATCCCCTTGCCAAAGCAGCAAGTTTCATCTGCTTCTAAGGCAGTGATACATTGTAGTTTTAGATACATTGTAGTTGTACCTTTTTAGGGGGCAGTGCTTAAAAATGAAGACAAAGCACTTAGGTGATGAGCTTAAAGCAGGCAAATGATGTGTTCAGATATAACAACCTTCCAAAAGGTGAGTCTAAATAAACTGGTTCATTTGACTTGGAAGAGTAACTGACAGGAAACTCTTGCCACAGACTTTGTTTAATAGAGTCGTTCATCTCATGTCATCCTCGTTACCATAAATGCTAAATACAATGTATTTCACTTTAGTTTTGGTGATGTAAGGACACAAGATCAGTAAATCTAAGACAGATTCTTATATTTGTAATCCCACACTCCTTGTTTGAGGCGAAAGTCACTTTTACACATTAAATTACTGGAAAAATAAAATGCAATTCAGTTAGTGCATTATTTTGATCTCAAATTTTTTGATTTTCATGCAGTTGAGAGATGTTCTATAATGTGATGCATATATTCATGCAAGCAGTTTGCAGCTTTAATCTCCTTTTTGATAATTTTATCACCAAACTGATAACAGAACTACATTGTTTATTGTGAGATATGGAGCATGCACCTCATATTTGCATAACGTTGAAGAGTGTGTGGTGCAAACAAAGTGAAACGGCTGACAGGACATTTCTAATCCAATCTGCATACAGTGCGCTTACCAATGTGCTCTGCATCTCTGATGTTTCAAAGAAAACTACTATTTAAAATGGTACCGCTCAAATAAATAATTAATAATATATAATATAATAATTTTTCATCTTGTTTCCATGTAGGAACAAAAAAACAAATGAATAAGTGTATTTTTCTCTGATTTTGCCAATGGCAAATTTATCTTATTAAATAAGATTACATTTTTTTATCAGTTAGTTTTGACATCAGAAATAAACCCTACACACTGTTGTCCTGTTCATTCAAAATATTAAATTATTGTTTTTTGAAATGTAGAATTAGAATATATATATATTTATTTGTTTATTTATTTTTTGGAAAAGTTATGTACAGCAATTAATAGCATTGTTTTGAGCTTCTTGATGTGAAATATTTGACGTGTGTGTCTTTACAGGTAACATTATGTTCATGTGAAAGCAAGTATGACTCTTGGTTGTCATACTTATGTAGTTTGTGTTAAAATTTACAAATGGCAATGCCCGCTCTTCCGGGTAAAATTAGGTGGATATGGACAGAACATAATTGTTGTTTATTAAGAGCAAGCAAAATTTGCATATAGACTATTTCAATGACAACAACATAAACAGACATCCGGTAGACATCCGGATGGTATCCCAATAGAATCAATAACGACAGCTAAGTAATTTTTTATCAAAACATTCTCATTCTTTTGGAAAACTGCCCAAGATCTCTTCTTGTATCTTCTTTATCAGATCCCCACGAACTTTTAGTTTCCACGATCACGCTCAAGCAATTCCGAATATGGTAACATGTCTGTTTATTAGTGATTGAACAATAATGATTTTTTTTTTTAACTGATACTGATCCCAATTCGTTTTTATGTTTATGTGCCTGATATTTATTTACTGTTATGCAGTAAATAAATGACTGATGATCTTACTAATAAAAGTGACTATAACTTATTTTGAATAAGTTTGTTGACTCTACTAAGTTAAACAAAGTAAAGACAACTTTTTAGCCCTGAAAGATATTAAACTAAATACTGTAGGTACAAGTAAACTCTACTTACAATAATGAGTATTTTTGAAATAAGCGGTTATGCACAGTTTCACCAGTAGGTGGAATCGTTTTGGAGTCATGCATCTGAGATGGGAGAAGCACATGGAGAGGTGAGTCATCTCAGGTTTGTCATATTTTTAAGTTGCTCAATATACAGTGATCGACCATGTCATAATCAGATACAGTAAGGTAGAGTTACATAGCAACAGTGGCTGTTATATATTTTTTTTATCAAATTGTTGGATTGTGCTGGATTTTGTTAATCGAAATGATCAGTCTTCCATTCGCTAATAACTGCATCTTTGACTAATATATTGAACTGTGGAAAATGCATATCAGCATCTCGGCTGTAAAACAATACACCACCAATGCGCTGTCACTCACTATAGTTTTCTGTAAATGTATTCTTATATTTTAAATATTTTCTGTGGACTTATGTGCTAGTTCTGAATATGTTACAGGTGCTTTTAAACTGAACTGATGTTCTTGAGAAAGTTCTTTCTCCTTTTGGCAATGCAGATGGGATCAGCTCTTACATAGACAGCACTAACTATCGTGATAATGATTTTTTGATAACAGAGAAATTCCAGATTTTGCTTACCCTATACACTGATGAATTTGAGATTTCCAATCCGCTTGGCACCTCAAAAAAGAAAGGCAAGATATTGCTAGTCTTTTGTCTAAATACAGGTCTTCACTTCAGGCAATTCAGCTTGCACTCTTATGCAAATCTAGTGTGGTAAAAAAATATGGATATGAGAGAGTCCTTCACCCTCTTATGCAAGACCTCAAAACTCTGGAGAAACATGGTGTCTGTGTGGAGCAGTTAGGAGAAAGTGTAAAGGGAACTGTTCTCAATGTTGCTGCTGATCACCTTGGTGCTTATTTCTTGGCAGGATTTCAAGAGAGCTTCGTTGTGAAACACGCTTGCTGCTTTTGCATGTTGAAAAAGAGTGAAATTCAACCGAAAGACGTACTGTCAGGAGGATTTGAACTCAGGACAAGGCAGATTCATAACAGGCAAGTTGAAAAAGTTTTAAAAGATCCAAATTTGACAAAACAATATGTCTTACCCGTTAAAATGGCACTCTGCCTCAATGCTTTAATTAACAAAAAGTACGTCACCCTTGAGTATGTGAACAGGATGATCCATGGACCGAATCATGGACAAGATCGATCAACCTCAGGTCATTCCAACTACGTTTGCCTCTAGAGGCACGATTGGTCATGAAAATTGGGCACTTTTAAGACTTTTACCACTGATGATTGGCTTTGACATCCCAGAAAAGGATGAAATATGGGAGATTTTAATGCTTTTAAAAGATATTCTAGAACTGGCAATATCCTTCAGATTCACTGATGACACTATTGATTTTCTTGTAGCAAAAATTTCAGAGCACAGAGGTTTGCTTTTGAAAGTATTCCCTGATTTTGTGCTTCGTCCTAAACATCACTATGTTAGACATTATTCACAACTAATTACATTGTACAAGTATTGATCATCTGGTGATTCTCGAGTGAATTCGAAATTACAAACCGATGTCTGATTATGTAAAACGTTTAAATATCAGGAAAAATAGTATACATAATAGTAAGCATTAATGTAATGTTCTTGTTTAGTTTTGTATTATGTTAGGTTTTGAACTCAAGTTTAACAGTTTTGAAATGGCAAGTGAGTGAAAACAGTGAGCTGAGGTATGAAGGTAGTATGATTGATCTTCAGATAGAGACCTGAGATATGCCTGCATTGTCCAGCTGCTTAGAGGAAACTGTTAAAGTGTTAGTTAAAATAGTAATTATCATGAAATACTATACCTTCATGTCATTCCACACCTGCAAGACTATTCATCTTCAGAAAACAAATTACAGTAACTTTTTTGTTTTATGTTTAAGGTCTTCAATTTGTCTTGTGTTTAAACCCGTATTTTTGATTATGAAAGTGCTTTAAGCAGGATACTTCCTGCTTGTTGTTTAGGTGAATGTTGATAAACTGGTTCAGGTGTGTTTGGTTAGACATCTAACTTTGAGGAGGGTAGGGTCAGTGAAATTTGCAAACTGAACTGGGATTGTTTTGGAAGAGATGACACTGATCTTTGGCACTTCCTACAGGATGCACAAAACTCAAAGTCTTAGACAACCTTTATTTTTCTCACAGAACATGCTTTAAAGAAACTGTCTTGCATTTTACCGTCTGTTAATCATCAAACATCGGCTATATAAAAACCAAATTACCAATATTTTTTAATCAGGTGAGGAACTGAATTAAGTATTTAGTTGCAAAAAAGTTTATATATATATATATATATATATATATATATATATATAGTTAAGTTGGATATATTTTTATTAGATTAAAATGAAGTTTAAATTTTAAATGTTATTATAAGATAATGATTAACTTTCACTTCTGTAGCTTTTGCCTCTCACAAATATGAACTGATTCTACAGTAGTTTTTTGTAACACTTTCTTCGATTGTTCCCTTTAGGCCAAAAATGTCAAACACAATTACAAACTGTCCAAGAAGTGCATTTATTCTGTCGCAGAACGTCTTTACGACCGCATCAAACGGAAGACGTTTCAGACGCGCGCTCCACTTCACTTCAACGCGAGGCGCGAGTCAAACGAGCGCTCAAGCGGTACTGTGCTCACCGCGCACGCTCTTCAAGTGCCAACATTTGTGTCAGAACTGCGTCACATTCAGCAGCGGCAGCTCTTAAAGAAATTACAGCCAAAATAACCTATAATAACCAGCTGCTGTGATGTCTAATCAAAGGACAAAGAAAACGGGATATGGATTCATCTATATTTAATTTAGAATGTTTCTGAAAAAGAAATCAGTATTGGTATTTGTCATGAAGGAGTCAGAGACGTGCGGATCCATTCGCAATGAGTTTAATCGGAGTCGGCAGATCAGGGTCAACACATCGGCAAACAGGATACTGAAGGCGTACATACAAGAAACAAGGAGAATACAACGATCAAACACGGAGGGGCTAACACAGTAGAAACGCTCAGGATTGGAAAACAGGAGTAATCACAAAACTTTGCAACAGGTATGACAAACAGACTGGTAGTTATACAGGTGATAATGAGTGAGTGATTAAACCTAACTAGAAACAGCTGCGGAGGAGAGGTGCATTCTGGGGAATGGAGTCCGGTACATGAATGAGAGCACAGTGAGTAAAGTCCAGACGAGAGTGACCTCTAGCGGAGTGAAGTGGCGATGCCGACTGAGAATGTAACAGTATTATAATGGTTTTATGTAAAGATTGTTTGGTTTAATGGTTTTATGAGATAGCTTTGTAATGTTATGCAATGATTAAATAGCTACTAGGGGAAAAAAACTATTCCAGAGACATCAGAGTAATGCTGGCCTTCAGTCACAAAAAAATATACTATTATACAAATATTATATTTAATATGTCTTTTTTGTTTGTACATTAATTTAATGTTTGAATGTGAAATTATTGCAATATAAAAGTATATTTAAAAACTTAGTTGGAATTAATCACTAATTAACTTACTTTTGATATTAGACTTTAAACAATAAAGTCAGTAATTAGACAATAAAGTGTTTATTAAGTCATTGCTTATGGATGACCTGGTAATGAAGTGAAAATGTTTATACTTCTATTCAAGTTTTATTTTATTTTCCAGCTCTAAACTAATTCTTTATAAATCGCCTGGGTTTTTATTTTGTATAATCACACATTTTTTTCACAATTACTCTCACCTAACATTAAAGGCAAGTATCACTGATACCAATTGATATCTCTATGATTTTTCCCCAAATATTTAACCATTGGCTATAGTCATTCATCATTAAATTATAATTGAGAGATATCGATTTGATCATTTACTCCAGGGGTAGGCAACGTCGGTCCTGGAGTGCCGATGTCCTGTATAGTTTAGCTCCAACCCTAATCAAACACACCTGAACAAGCTAATCAAGGACTTCAGAATTACTAGAGCTACAGGCCCTCAGGGTTTTTTCAGGGTTGGAGCTAAACCGACGTTGCCTACCTCTGATTTACTGGCTTGAAAAGATAACTTCTAATTAAAGTTCAATTTAAAAACCATCTTCACATAAACCAATTGCAATAAATGTCATATAGCTACCTGTGCCCTTCAGCGAGTAAAATATAATTTAATAAAGTTATCAAACACCAAATTCTATATTAAATAGTGAGAAATTAAAGCTTATGTTCTTTGATTAATAGACATCAAAGCAGCTAGTTATTTGGATATTTTGGCTGCTGTTACTTTAAGAGCTGCCTCTACTGAACATGACAAGGTGAAGATGGAGTGAGCATCTGAAAAGTCTTCTGTTTGATGTGTTCATAAAGAGGTTCTGCATCTAAATATGCAATTCTTAAGCAAACCTAGCTCTGCATCTGTGTTAACTGTGTACAATGTATAGTTCAGTCAAGAAACTCTAGATGGTTAGTTTGTTAACGTAATGATATTCAGACAGTTAAACACTTTGGCAAGTTTTGGGTGTAAACTGTAATTAAATGAACCTGTGTTACTGTAATTAAATTACTTATCCACTAAAAAAGTTAAGAGATTACTGCAAATTTACTTATAAAGCACTTGCATTACATACTGTAAATAATAGTCTAAAAATAAAATTGAATGCAGCATCTTTAACCGGCGCGTTCACTTTCAGTTTTTCCTGGTTCACAGAGAAACCATAAAGATCAGAAAAAAATCTAATCTAGAAATATATCTATACACATGAGAATTATATTTACTTAAAGCTTGAAGTGTCTACTTTTAAATGTATAAATTAAAATTGAAAATGAATATTCTCTGGTTATGTAACCACTGGTTACGTTTACGCGTTAACTTTGACAGCTCTAATTACAACATATCTGGGCCAGTTTTGGCGAAAATAAATGTGTGTTAAATCAGGCTGTTCTGAGATTCCTGGCAGAATGAAGTAGTTCTGCACAGGCCCCTCTCACAACAATTGATTGACAAGACCGTCTTACCTTAGACCCGCCCTGAGTGAGCTGTCATCAATCCGCCATTGTGTTGACTCTGGTGCAGGGGAAGACAAGAATGACTCAGATTAAGTGTCTGAAGTGTTTTGTTGTTGGATGTAATAGACCATTTTATGGCTAACGTCACAATTACATCACCTTGCTAGCTGTAAACAAAACAAAGTGAAAACTGTAGGGGGCCAATTCAAAACAGCACATATTTGGCGAAACAAGAACCTTAACATATAATCTTGTTGTGGTGTTGATTGCCCAAATCAATGTAGTAAAGGCTTCAATTGGAATTTTTACTGCATACCTGATGCCACTGCCAGACAAAAAACTGACGACAGCTGTGGTAAAATGAGCGGACTGGACAGAAACGATCATCAAAACTGAACTTTACATTCTGCTCGTCACTCCACGGAAGAGAGGGGCGGGGTCAGCAGAGCTCATTAGCATTTCAAGCAACATGGACTAGAAAGGCTTGTTGAAAACAGAGCTGACAGGGTAAAGGTGTTTTTACACTACCATTGAGAAATTTTAACCAAAGTATATTATAGACTTTTCATCAAGACCCTAAAGAATCATATCAACTTGTAAAATGAGCATCCGGTGATTTATTTTTTTTAACATGCTTTTATTGGCAGTTCGTGTGTGTGTGTGTCCTGTGCAGCATAAAACATGAGTGCTCTTACTTTAACAATTTCTGTTAATTTGGACTTTGTTTTCCTGTTGAATCATTTGCTTTGTTGTTTTGATTAAAGGTGTGCATGATTAATATCCCTTGTTTGGTCTACGAGCTTAAGTTCCTGTTTGTTCACTTTGAGTTTGTCTTACAGTATGTCTTGAATGTTGTTGTGCTACCTTGTGTTTAGATTTACCCTTGTTACTTATTATATATAACTTTTCATCTTTATTGTGCACTCTGTAACACGGCATAGCGGTGAAACTTACAGTTGTGCTATGTCGGTAGAGTCTGAGTGAAAAGCATTTAGGTTGTAAAAAACTGAATATTGGAATATCTTTGAATATTTATGTGACATTTGAATTGCTGCTTGTGCAAAACTTGAGTTGGGATTGCTTTATCAAGAAGGACACCTTTCTGCAACTTTTTTGAACATTTAAGAAGAACATTTGTAAATTTCTCATATTAATGGATTGTAGGAGATTTCTTGAAGTGCTATTTGCTGATTAAGGACCTTGTGAAGTAATACCAGAAGTTTCTCTTTGGTTGGGTTACGAAAAAAAGGAAACCAAGGCACTTCTTCTGGTCCAAAACATTTAAAAAGAGTGTCAGGCCACCTCATGCTAGGTTTAGTGTGGAATAGATAATGTATTATGTTTGTAATAAATAATGTATTTATAGTTTATTTGGTTAGGAAGGGGGTGAAAGTCACGACTTGAGGGCCACAAGTGTCACGATCACTAGCCGGAGTGCCGTTAAGCTCCACCAGAGAGCACTCCACCCTGAACTGTTAAGTGTGTCACCCCGGTCTGTGTTTCTGCATTGTACTTTAAGGACTCTTATTATGAAGTGTGTTCCCCACTGTTTCAGTGTTTCCCCTGTTCAGTGTCTGCCCCCTTGTTAGTTCCCATATCAATTGATCAGCTCCGCCCCCTCGTTAACTCTCTTGTCTCGCCTTTAAAAATTGTTCATGTTGGTTAGTTTAATCGCTGCATATTGTGTTTTCCTCGTACAAAGTGTTTTCCCTGTGTGTTCTTGTTTTGCCTGATCGTTTGTATACCGACCTCCGCCTTGCCTTGGATTATTGTTCTGGTTTTGCTCCGTTTGGACTTCGTTTGCCAATCGACCGACCCTCGCTACTGCTCCTGGACTATTCTTGTGTTTTGCCTCTACTGTTCCAGTTTGCTGTTTTCTCGACCTCGCCTGTTTGACCATGTCTTTAAATAAAGCCCCGCGAATGGATGCGCACGTCTCAGTCCCGTTCGTAACAGCAAGTACATTTATTTGCATCTCTAAAAAGTGGGTAAAAGTGGGTGCATGCATGAAAATGTAATGGACCGTGTTACAAAATAAACAACCCAAATGAAACCAAGGTCGGAGTGCAGTGCACACTGGGCCAGTTCCCAAACTGTTTTTTTAAAATGCAAGAGTGGAAACCAACAGCAGGTGTCCTCGATCCCATCCGGGAACAATCAGTTGGAGGGCAGAGCAGTTATTCAATTCAACTCACATGCACATTACACATGGGTTGTCACAATGTGCCTGTTATGTTGTCTTTGGTTTCTCTTCATTGTGTATTTCCAGTAGTGTTTTGCGCACAAGATATTTCTTTCTTTCTTTTAGCCATAAATATGAGTCTTTGTTGGTTATAATTTATCATTTAAGGAAAGTCAATGGATCTGGAAATAAGAAACAATCACTTGCAGCTTAATTTGAGGGGGGGGGGGAAAGCAAGATGCAGTAGGATAAAAATAAAGTAAGGATACAAAACAGGAAATGGGAAAGTTACAGAATTAATAAAATTAAAAAATGGCAAAAAGAAGCAGGAATACAGAATACTGAATATTATGCAGAATTTAACTGTTGTGCAAAATTGCTGCATTGTGCAGAATAGGCATTTACTATGAATGGATGTGAACGGAAGTAAAGAAATATGGTCAGGGTATTGTTACATTGTCATACATTTAATTGAACGGCCACATAAATGGATCTATGAATGTATTAGCTGGGAGATGGATGCATGAATGAAAGGCAGCTATATTAGTAGTAGTGGTAATGCACACACACGTATCAGTTTTTTTTAGAGAAACAACATTGCATGAAGTAAGCCTATGTGTGTGTATTTTTTACCTCACAAAATATACTTGTCTGCAGATTCACATGCTTTCAGAAACTGGATCTGTGGGTGTTTAGTTTGTGAGTCAATCTAGGTACTATAATTTAGATAATAATAGCCTATTATAAGACGTGCAAGTTTCTTCACTTTTTGTGATCCTAATCCAAGCCAATAGGACCTGCCCCTGCGTCAAAGAGTATAGAAGCCCGAGAGGCGAAACTCTGTAGTAATCAGGGTAACAGTGTATAGATGGCGCTGCGGAGGCGCTGCAGCTATTTTGGACTGACACCTGCTGAGAGTGGCTATAAGATGCGACAGCACAAGTGGGCGAAACACAAGCAGCTGTACTGTAATAAACTGGGTGGAGGTTGTCAGAGAAGTGCAGGGAAGAAGTGTAGCAAGGAGGAGTGCAAGAGATCACTTGTGTACTTATTTAACA
>JAUMHE010023819.1:0-13656 GCA_032359235.1 Enteromius mattozi | reverse complement strand
ATCCATCTTTTAAGACCAAGCGTTTGGTGAATCCCGTGTTGTACTCCCCAAGATTGGAAAAGCAGTCATCAGTAAAAATCTTTCGCAAGGGCATATAAAACAAATTTACTCTCACAGCGCAGGATACAGCGTCTTCTTGACATTGTAAAGTGTGAAATGATCTCCTCGGGAAGTCAACACTCAGGAGTTTCTCGAGGCCCAGAGCTTGCAATAAAACAATAAAGCTAAATCTGGGGATCTTCACAGACAGCAAGCAACCACCCCCTCCCGATCTCCTTGCTCATTTACGACTTCTTCTCTCCCTTTAATTACCTGCCTCTCACCCTCACATTTTTCTCCTTACAAGCTTTCATTGGAAGTCACTAAAGAAGATAGAAACTATGTGTGCTATATCTTGTGAATATATTGTTTTCCCCTTCATGTTTGGTATCATTCTAAAAGTCTTTGTGCGATTGTTAAAATGGTCTCAATTTCACAGCAGTCACTTATATTATTAGAAAGATTGAAAACTTTTATAGAATTGGGTTTGCTACTAAGGGGTGTGGTCTCCCCTAAGGGGCAGATGGGAACCTCCAACCAGGTGCGACCCTGGTCTGACAACCAAAAGGTCTTTTGTGTTTTTACAACTGATGGAAAGATTTGTGTGTTTTGGTTTGGAGTATTTAAGGCAAGGGGTGAAACCACACGGGGGGAATTCTGTAGGCAGAAACCCCCACACTGTATGTGTGCGAGGACTTCTGTGTCTCTTTGATAGTCAGGTATGTCTTTCCTACTCTTAGATACATCCTTGATTCATTGAGGTTATGTATTTTTCTAAATTGAAATTGAATTGGATTCTCATTGTTTAATTGTGTAATTGGCATGATATAGTTTTACCTGACGAATAAAATAAACATTATTTCTTGATTCATTCTAGACTGTTGAAATCTTTATGACTAGTAGATTGTGAGGACGCTTTTGTGCGCATAAAGCTACGGCCAGGATATGACAAACTGGAGGCCGGGAATGAACGGAGCAGTAGGCACGTTTTCTTTGAGACTTCCTGATTTCTGCTTATCACTGAAGTTAACACGTTGGGTATTGGTAAGGGTAAATAAACTATCTTTTTTGTAAAAAGCAAGCAGTAGGCGGCTGACAAAGAAGATATTAGCCCCCTCCAACCGCTGAGTAATTATCAGGCTGGTGAGTTTATGTTATGAGATGGCGCTCCGGCCGACGCCAGACTCTGCTGACTTTAGGTCCCCAATGAACAAATAAATGAAAGTATAGCTCATCTAGAGGAATCAGGTCTCTAAATTAAGATACAACTAAATTCAAGATCAGCACCTTAATTTAGTATTGTAATTTGAATTTCATAAAACCTAAAAATTGGAGTCAGATTCAAACGAGGTAGAAGCCAAAAGTAAATTAGAAATCAAAGTTGGAAGAACTGAATTGTTTTTACAGAAGCGCAGGAAAAGCCATACACGCAGAATCCGGGCTAGTGAATCGGACCTTTCAACATGATGTAATCACGTGGAAATTGTACTGTTTGTGGGCGGGGCAAGTTGTTCGCGACGTAGAACGTGGGCGGACATTATGCAAATAGGTTATTTAGTGATGTGTAGCCATAACAGAAAAAGATTTGAATTGCTGATGACTCGTTTAGGCGATTGTGAGCCGACTCTTTTTTTTAATAGACAAAAACTTAATTTATCCTGCACTGTCGGCGTCACAACTTTGCAGATAGTTTATGTTCACATACAGCTACATGACACACTGCATGAAAGATCATATTTGAAAAAGCATAATAGGGACAGTTTAATGTTATTTCTCTTTCTACTTTCTTTGTAGGAGCTGAGTGCCTCCTGAAGGCTGGGTAACAAAACATTTTAAAGCTAAATGTAGCTCCTAACTTGTCGATTTAGAACAAAATCTTAAAAGTAGTCAGTCATAAATTTAGGACTCCTAATTTTTTTGCTTTTTAGAGCTAAAACTATCTCCTAAATCTGTGAAAGGTAAGAAGTAGTTTCATAAGGTGCCTTCCTGCAAAAATGCTGCCTGTGAAGTCATTGCCTCATAAAGCAGTGAGACAGCCAGTCAGCTGCCTAGGCTTTTGAACGCACTATATATGTATCATATATGTATCACTGGTGTGCATAGTAAGCATGCTGATATCATCCATAGCAACGAGGTAAACCCTGCCCTTACTCTTAGCTTAAGACTTCTCTCTATTCCTTAGTAAAAGTCATCTCAGCAGCTTTGTGAATAGGTTTGAAGAGAAAACTCTTAGCTAAAAACTTTTACTGCTATTTAGGAGAACTCTTTAGTAATAAGAATGTCTTGTGAATATGGGCCTAGATAGCTAAAACATTAGCCGCATTTAAATCCAGACTCAAAACTCATCTGTTTAGCTGTGAATTTGCTGCGTCCAAACTGACAACACTGTATTTTATGTATAATTTTTATCTGTTAGGGTCAGCGTTTAACTGTTCTAAATAATAATAAATAATTTTTTATTTCCCTATTTTATGGTTATTATTTAATGATTATTTTACTTATTTTTATGTAAAACACTTTAAATTACCATTGTGTGTGAAATTTGCTATATAAAAAACTTGCCTTGCCTAATTCCTTAGCATTTTATATTATATTTTAAATATACTATATACAAATAATATAATATATTAATTAGAGCTTAAAGTCTGCCCTTCAATTTTATCTGAATTGTTTCATTTTAATTGATGTAAAATTACATGCTATAATTATATTAATGTACCTGAGATCAGTCTGTGTGTCTCCACTCTTAAACTCACTTGGATGAGCCATAGCATCACTCCTCAGAGACACACAGCTGGACTCTGCTTCTGATCTCTTCTGATGAACTGAACTATAACAGAGAGAGATTAAAGTCAAACCTTTGAATTACCATATTTAACAAAAATTCATACTAATTTTTATGTAAAAAACATCACACTTCACAATCACTTCCTTTACACTATTTTATGACAAAAGATGTTAAATTGATTGCTTTCACAAATGCATCTCTCTGTGTTACACTATGTATGTTAAAATATAAGATAAAGATTCATTAGCAATAGGGGCCTATACAAGATATCATAGACAATACTTTATACTGTACTACTACTATACTATATATTTTTTTATGATATAAAATTATATGCTATATGTAAAAAAAGCCCATGTTCAGTTCGTGTTCCCTTTATTATAAGGGCTGCACAGCTTATTATGTGTTGATTTTTAAACAGAATTGAGGAGGCTTGGTTTATTCAGTAATCGCACAAAAGTGAATCAGTTCAGTTCGGAAACATCCAAGTGGAAGCAGAGATCTTGCAATCTTACCCGTAACGCAGCAAAATAAAGTGGATTAAAATCTCTTGACTGTCTTGACACTATCTTGACTGGCAATGGATGGTGCCAAATTATCCCAAGCTTCTCATAGAGGTTTTGTTTGTGACGATTCTTGAATGTGCGTCATTGGAAAACATGTTTCATTTCATCACATTATGTCGCCATTTATTGGCCGTTTATTTCATGTACTGCCGTTTCATTGTTCCAAAGGTTACAATATGCCCGAGACATGTTGTGCTGTAACAACAGTCAGCAGAAAAATCCTGAACTACAATTTTATTAGATCAGATTAGATCAGTGGAATAAACTGTTGGCTTTAATCAGAATGCACCACTGGCAGCTAACGTATGGTCAGTAAAGGATAATAAGGGACAATTGTGATTCTTTATAGGAGAATGAAGGATGTTAAAGTATTTGTATTGTACAACTCAGACTATGTCATTTCCGTGTCTGCAGTTAAGTGTATGTGTACATATATGTATAAAAAAAAAATTAATATGCATAAAAATAATCACAAGGTTCCCAAAAATAATTACATTTGTTTTGCTAAACCTATTCATTTATCATTATATTGAATTTTTCATACAAATAATAAAGATAATAAAACATTGTCCTGAGTAAACTGCCACACCACAACTATAACAATAAAGGCAGAGAGAAACAATATCGTTGGAATTATTTTTAGAATGATTTTTCCCAAGTGATGAACAACATTGACAACCAATCAGAATCAATCCTGCTATCACATGCTTGAGAATTTAAAGTAGCAGGACATGCTTGAGCTTATAATAAAAGCCTGCACTTTTTTGATCCCCTCTGGGGATAAAATGATTTGCGAAACTATGGGGCGACATTTGAAAAACTGGTCAGATTTTGTCAGATTTAACTAAAACAAATATTGATTTTAAGCTTTACTTATTAACTTATTAACTTAACTTATTTATTTATTTGTTATTTCTAAATGTTAAATCTAAATCTTCATTTTAAATCTAAATGTTAAATCTAAACGTTTAATTTAAATCTAAATCTTAAAGGCCTGTTCACACCAAGCACGATAACTATAAAGATAATGATAACCAGGGTGTGATTTGTGAAAATAGCAGAGGGGGGAATACTTTTTTTCTCTGATAAAACATAATAAATGATAAATGATCTCATGATGAATTCTTTTTAGGCAAGTAATTATCATGTCATGAAATGTTTTAATACGATGGAAAATGTATCAACAGAGCACCGAATACCAGGACAGTCAGACACAAGAACGGTTTCTTTCCCCAGGAAATCTACCTCATGAACAGTTAATCGTTCTCCCACTGTGCAAAAAATATGTGCAATAACCAATGTTTATTTTATCACCCTACAGTATAGTACATCCTTCATCTTATTATTATTCCTAATCATTATTTTTATACTATTTCTATTTAATCCATATAACACCTGTACATACAATTTACAGTTTATTTATTTAAATTTATTATTGTTATTTGTTTTTTATTTTATTCTTTTTTGTGTTGTTGTTGTCGTCTCTGTGTACTGGAAGCTGTGACACCAAAACAAATTCCTTGTATGTGCAAACATACTTGGCAATAAAGCTCCTTCTTCTTCTTCTTCTTCTTCTTCTACTTCTAAAGGCAGAGAGAAAAATCTCGTTGGAATCATTTTCGGAATGATGTTTCCCAAGTGATGAACAACATTGACAACCAATCAGAATCAATCCTGCTATCACATGCTTGAGAATTTAAAGAGGCAGGACATGCTTGAGCTTATAATAAAAGCCTGAATTTTTTTGATCCCCTGTGGGGATAAAATGATTTGCGAAACTATGGGGCGACATTTGAAAAACTGGTCAGATTTTGTCAGATTTAACAAAAAAAAAATATTGATTTTAAGTTTTACTTATTTACTTTGTTATTACTACTTTGTTATTTCTAAATGTTAAATCTAAATGATAAATCTAAATCTTAAATCTAAATGTTTCATTTAAATCTAAATCTTAAATCTTAAAGACCTGTTCACACCAAGCACGATAACTATAAGAATAACGATAACCAGGTTGTGATTTGTGAAAAAAGCAGAGGGGGGAATACTTTTAAAAACTTTTTTTCTCTGATAAAACATAATAAAAGATAAATGATCTCATGATAAATTATTTTTAGGCAAGTAATTATAATGTCATCAAATGTTACGATGGAAAATGCATCAACAGAACAGAGGTTTTTCAAATTTAGAGTCAGTTAAACCATTGCGTCACGAAATGATTCAAAGCCCTCCAATCGGATCACGTGTCACGATTCATTTGATTCAGAGCAGAATTTCAGAGTGTTTCACAAATCATTTGATTTGGTCATATTTGGTCAGATGTAACTAAAAAACTAATAATTTGGTCATATTTAACTACAAAACTTTTTTTTTTTTGTAAGATTTACCTAAATAAGCTTTATTTATTATTTCTTAATGGTAAATCTAAATCTTTATCTTAAATCTAAATGTTAAATGTATATATATATATATACACATATATTTAAAGTATATCATTTTAAATGTTAAATCTAAATCTAACTGTTGAGCTAAATATTTAGAGAACATGCTAAATTTTACAGCGTGGCTGAATGACGACATGACACCAAACCAGTCAGGTATATATACGTAAGTTATATATTTATATTTTACATTCACATTTAACATCAAAGCCTTTATCAAGTGGCTATGTTCGCAATTCAAACAGTATTTGTCTATATAGAAAGAATCATTATAAGTTACATTTAATTCAGATTGTGTAGTAAGCTGGCTAACCTTACCTTATTGCTATCATTGACTCAAAAATGCTTTGATGTAAGTGCTGATGTCAGTTTTGAATTTACAAGTAATTTACAAGTAATCAGGAGTGCTGTCCAGGGATCAGTGTAGGAAATGGTAGTAAAAGGTCATTTATTATTTCAACGCTCATTATAAGGATGTTTCTTTGCATTGTGTTGAATTCTTTGATGGTGAATACATACTGTGTATCTGATTATTGCTGTATAACATCTTTAGTAAATTAGTACAACTGGTGTAACTGACTGCTCTTCATTTCTCTCATGACCAATAGACATCAACTCTGGTAATGATGGTTTGCACCATCGTAATTGATGAAATCCACTTCCTTTTAAACACTATAATTATATTTAAACATACTTGACATCAGTCTGTGTATCTCCACTCTTAAACTGCATTGGATGATCCATAGACTCCTCACTCCTCAGAGACACACAGCTGGACTCTGCTTCTGATCTCTTCTGATGAACTGATCTATAACAAAACAGATTTAATCCTTCATGATGATCATCATTTTCTTTGCAGGTCTTTAAATATTTTTTATTTAAAAAAGTATGAGTTTTTTTGACCTTTGGTATATATATATATTTTTTTTTATTTATTTATTTATTTTTTTTGTAATTTAAAAACCTCCTGACACACAAAAAAAAAATTAATGAATCTTTGAAGGTGTACCTGCATCCTGGAGAAAACTCTCGATCTGAGGATGTTTGTGTGTGATCCATGATGAACGGAATCTGATCTCCAGCACTGACTCTGAATGGAAATAAAAAACAAACACAATAATTCATCTGAACTTCTCCTGAGAGAAACAGATACATGTTGAACAAAATCTACCACCTTTCTCTGAAGCAGCTACACGTGAAATCATTGCTTAGCTTCAATAAAGCTTCCTATGAAACACTTTGATATTCTGAATAGAATCGATTCTAGCTGTTAAAATGGAGTAACATTAACTCTGAATATTTACTTTCACTTTTACCTGAGACATGAAAAACAAAGATAGTGTCAGACCACGCAGTATTTAAGGGAGCGTCTTTAAACGCCACACAAAATGGAAAGACTCCTGCACAAAATTGTACAAAAAGGTGCAGACTTTATTAAATTATCATAGTTGCGTATGTTCACCTAAGACTTCACCTGAACAGCATAATGTTTCTGCTTCACAACAACATCCCATAAACACACTCAAGTTGAATTTTTGGACTTTTTTAGATATTTCACAAATAATAATAATAAACTTATTCTGAGGGGGAACTTTTGTTGAAGTTATTGACAAATGATTTCAAACTTCAAACAGTCACAACACACAACACACTTAACATAACTCAGGAAACCCCTGCTGAAAAAAACAAACAAACAAAAAAAAAACAATAGAAGCCCAATAGAAACCAACACAGAAATTCTAATGGTTTCCTTTAAAATACCATTATGAACCATTATATTTTTCCATTTTAACCATTACAAACCATTACAAAATTCTACTTTTTAGTGTGTTTTAGGCACTTTTTCAATAGGATATAACGTCCCACCAATAGAATCCATTACATTTCAGTAAACACCATTATACTTTCCATTAAAACCAATACAATTCCCATTAAAACCATAAAATTATGTATTGTTTTTTGAGCAAGGTTCTATTGTTTTTTTTCAGCAGGGACATAGGAGTAGAAATGCTAAACCAAACAAGAACCAATGGGCTAATTAATTGACAAACAAGGGAACTGTGAACTATGTAAGACAAACAAAGGAGAACTAGGTCAAAACATGGCAGTAACCAAAAACTAGTCAAAACTAGTTCAGCAATCAGTACCTGAGAATAAGAGGGAAGTAGCAGGCCACTGGAAAACCTCACAACGACAGAGACCGCAAACTGTATCCAAAGAACAAGCAGATTAGGAGGACCAGAAACAGACGTTAAATCCAACAGAACCAAACCAGGTCTGGAGAAGAAATCTCAGGATCCCAGACAGACCAGAAGCATAGATCTGGTGGACAACGGGGGCAGGCCTAAAACTATTGTCAACACCAAAGCAAACAAGCATTTAACAATTTGAGACCTGGACTGGAGCAGCTGAGTCATCAATTTTTGGCGAACTTTGTACTTTAAACTGTGGTTTTATCAGCACTCCAAGACATGATGGATAAGGAGGAGGAGTGGCTATGGTTTTCAAGAACTGGTTTAAAGAAACTTTTAAACAATTAGTAGGCCCATGTCCAGTAACAGTTGCAAAAATGGGTGGTGTAGAAGTAAATTGTTTGATTGACACAGGTTCTGTGGTTTCTCATATAATCAGTGATGAAATTAACATTATAAATAAACAGCGTTATTTTTTCCAGTAACCAGTTATCAAACAAATTACTGTTTCCCTCATTACAACACCGTTACCGTTACTGACAATAAAATTATTTATTATAAATTTATTATAGGCACAGTTCATCTTAATGGATGCACAGTGTAACGTAGCTGTATTTGACGTAATATACACTCTAGTGTGAAGACACAAGGGTCACTGATGCTTTGCGCAAATAAAGATACAGAACTAGAGAGTCTTACACAAACTAACTCTAATGTAAGTGATATTCTTTGTTGTATTTTCCTGTCAAAATAATGGAGTTCCTTTGGAATTCTTCAGCTTTTAAGAACTGCCGGTTTCTCTGGTAATGGGCGGAGCTAATGCGCTAACGACAATCTTACAGACTCTGATTACAGCCTGATACCCCGACTTCCTGCCTGTATCCGGTACTGCCTTGCTCAGCCTTTGTCACATCTGTTTCACAGCGTTTGATCTTGTTCTGTTGACTACGAGTTTTATTAAACGGCATGCAAATGGATCCACTGTCTGAGGAGTCATCACCACAGAAAACTTCACCGCCCATGAATCCAGCGGCCGTTTACCAGCTGGCTCACGAATTAACCCGGCAGGGATCGGTGCAGGCCACGCACCAACACCAGCTGGAGAAGCTGACTCAGATGACAGAGGGGATGGTGCAAACACTGCAGGCCCTGAAGTCTTCCATCACCGCGCTGGCACAGGCACAGGCCCCCACACCAGCACCAGTAATGGCGGCTGCTCCACTACCCGCTGCCGTCAGTTTCGCGAGGTTTTTGATCATGCCACCGGGGGCAGAGAACCCAGCCAAGAGATCCTCACGCTCAAACAGGGCCCGGTTACAGCAGCAGAGTACACCCTACGATTTCGCACCCTCGCGGCTCAGACCGGCTGGCCCCCGGAACCCCTCAAGGCCATTTACCACCAGGGACTATACCATGAACTTCAATCAGAGCTGGAATGTCGGGATGAGGGGAAAACGCTTGAGCAATTCGTGGAGTTAGCCATTCAAGTGGACAACCTCATGCGATCTAGCCGTGGAGGGCGCCCATCACAACTCCCTCGCCTTCCTCCAGCAGCGTCTCACTACAGCCCCCCAGAGGCCATGCAGATCGGAAGGACTCATTTGACCGACGAGGAGCGTGAGAGGCGGTTTCGTGGCAACCTGTGCCTCTACTGTGGACAGCCAGGACACGTCAGGGCTAACTGCCCAGTGAGACCACCAAGAGCCACACCTCGGGTGAGTGCGGACATCCACTCTATGACTATACCTGTCACCCTAATAGTCAAGGGGCAGAAGATAGACTCTAACGCATTCATTGATTCTGGGGCAGAGGGGAATTTTATTGATGAAACGTTTGCCAAGCTAATTCATGTTCCTCTGATTCCATGTGGTGCCCGTGTGGCTGTTGCAGCCCTAGACGGTAGACCCCTGGGCTCCGGAGAAGTCCCCTTCATCACCGAGGATCTGACGCTTCTCATAGGGCCCATGCACTCAGAAACCATCCGGTTATTCACCCTGCACTCACCCGAGCACCCCATCATCCTAGGACTCCCCTGGCTCGAAATTCACGACCCAGTCATTACCTGGACCAACCGCCAAATCACCAAGAGGTCAGCGCACTGTCACAGTCAGTGTCTGAAGAACCTCCAAACCCCTCACACGCCCACCGCCACCAAAAACCTCAGCCCCGATGAACTTAAAGACCTACCAGGAGTGTATCACGACCTACAGGAGGCCTTCAGCAAAGAGAAAGCCACCCGCTTACCACCACACCGAGCCACAGACTGCGCCATCGAGCTCATGCCTGGAGCTACACCCCCCTTCCACTCGTACCCGCAGCCCTAGAACAACTACGTAAGGCCCAGTACTTCACCAAACTGGACCTGATGAGCGCGTATAACCTCATCCGGATCAAGGAGGGGGATGAATGGAAAACCGCCTTCTCCACAACGACTGGGCACTACGAATACCGGGTGATGCCGTTCGGCCTTTCCAACAGCCCGTCCATCTTCCAAGCACTGGTGAACGACGTGTTCCGGGAAGAACTTAACCGCTACGTCATCGTGTACATAGATGACATCCTCATTCAGAGGACCTCCAGACCCACGTGAAACATGTCAGAAACGTCCTGCAACGCCTGATCCAACACCAACTGTATGACAAGCTGACTAAATGTGAGTTTCACCGGACCAACACAGCCTTCCTCGGTTACATCATCAGTAACGAGGGGGTCACCATGGATGAGCAAAAGGTGACCTCCGTGCTCAACTGGCCTCGCCCTCGTACCATCAAAGACCTGCAACGATTCCTCGGCTTTGCCAACTTCTACCACCGCTTCATTCGAAACTTCAGCCTAGTGGCCGCACCGCTGACTACCATGACCAAGAAGGGGCCGACCACTCTGAAATGGACTCCACAAGGGGAACAGGCCTTCGCTGATCTCAAAGCCAAGTTCACTACTGCCCCCATACTCCGTCATCCAGACCCGGAGAAAGAGTTCACGGTCGAAGTAGACGCCTCCAGTACCGGTATCGGGGTCGTACTGTCTCAGTGGCATGGAGAACCAGGCAAACTCTACCCCTGCGCCTTCTATTCCCGCAAACTCACGGCGGCAGAACGAAATTATGATGTCGGGAACCGTGAACTGCTAGCTATGAAATCAGCCCTGGAAGAGTGGCGCCACTGGCTGGAGGGAGCCCTGAAGCCTTTTCTAGTACTCACAGATCATCATAACCTGGAGTACATTCGCAGTGCGAAATGCCTCAACTCCAGGCAGGCTCGTTGGGCCCTATTCTTCACGCGCTTCGACTTCCAAGATTACTTACCGTCCCAGTTCCAAGAATGGTAAGGCTGACGCCTTGTCCCGCCAGTTCGACCTCCCGGTCACCACCAACCCACCCGAGTCCATCATACCCCCACCACGCATCGTAGCTCCCATTCGGTGGGACATTATGGCAGAAATAACTGAGGCCCAGGGAGCTGACCCATCACCTCCCGAATGCCCTTCTGACCGCACGTATGTACCAGAGCCCCTCCGTCGACGCCTCCTCCATCACATACACGACTCCCCCAGTGCAGGCCATCCTGGGATCACGGCCACGACAGAGCTAGTCACCAACCGGTTCTGGTGGGACACCCTTGCCTCCGACGTGATTCAGTTTGTTCACCAGTGTCCTACCTGTAACATCACCAAGTCATCCCATCAGAAACCCGCTGGCCTCCTGCATCCTCTACCCATCCCACAAAGGCCCTGGTCGCACATAGCGATGGACTTTGTCACCGACTTACCTCCCTCCAATGGATTCACCACAATACTTACCATAATAGACCGTTTTTCCAAAGCCTGTCGACTCATTCCCCTTTGCCAAGCTACCCACCGCCTGGGAAACCGCTACTGTGGTGATGGAACAGGTCTTTCGATTCTACGGAATCCCCGAAGATACAGTAACGGACCGAGGACCACAGTTCACCTCCCGTCTCTGGCAGGCATTCTGCAATCAGATGAACATTAATGTCAGCTTGACCTCCAGCTACCACCCCCAAGCCAACGGACAAGCAGAACGTCTCAACCAGGAGCTCACTCGCTTCCTCAGAACATACTGCTTCGCCAATCAGCAAGATTGGAGCCACTACCTCCTGTGGGCCGAGTATGCCCAGAACTCGCTGCAGAAACCCTCTACCGGTATGACACTCTTCAGATGCGTCCTGGGCTACCAACCACCCATGTTCTCCTGGACAGGAGAACCTTCAAGTCTACCCACCCTGGATCACTGGCTACAAAGGAGCGAGGAAACATGGAACCAGGCTCATGTGCACCTTCAGAGAGCTGTCCGGCGTCTTACGGAACAGGCAGATCGTCATCGCAGACGCAACCCAGCCTACGAGCCCGGGCAGTGGGTATGGCTGTCCACTAAGAACCTCCGGCTCTGCCAGCCCTGCAGAAAGCTTAATCCAAGGTACGTGGGCCCCTTCCAGATAACTAGACAAATTACACCTGTATCTTTCCGTTTGTGTTTACCTGCATCATACAAAATCTCACCCACCTTTCATGTCTCCCTGTTAAAGCCTGCTGACGCCCCGGAAGGACAGAGGGGCTTAGACGAGACCGCCGCTTCTGAGACACCCCCCCTGATCATCGATGGCGAGGAGGCTTACCAGGTCCGGGAAATCCTGGACTCGCGGCGTCAGGGTCCTGTGTTACAATATCTCATCGATTGGGAGGGTTACGGGCCTGAGGAAAGGTCCTGGGACAACGCCCGGGACATCCTTGACCCGACACTCACCGAAACCTACCACGAGACCACCCCGAGAGACCGGCACCTCGTCCTCGTGGGAGACCCCGACGCCGACTCCCTCGCTTCAGGAGCCGTTCGTGGGGGGGGGGCTCTGTTACGAGGCGGTTCTCTGTGGCGCTGTCCGACCGGCGTCAGCGGGAACCTTCCCCGGAATATTAGTTCCTACCCGGACCGCTTTCGCCCACGTACCCCGGAAGCCCCGTTCTGTATTTGCGCGCTTCTGCCCTTTATAAGGCAGCGCTTGAGCCGAACTCAGTGCGAAGTTTTGTTATTGCTACAACTCTGAGCATTTACCCATTTCGGACTGATCTTGATACTTACCTGGACTGCCATTTGCACATTGATTTCTGCCTGATACCCCGACCTTCACCTGGATTTACGGACTCTGATTACAGCCTGATACCCTGACCTTCGCCTGGATTTACGGATTCTGATTACAGCCTGATACCCCGACTTCCTGCCTGTATCCGGTACTGTCTTGCTCAGCCTTTGTCACATCTGTTTCACGGCGTTTGATCTTCTGTTCTGTTCTGTTGACTACGAGTTTTATTAAACGGCATGCAAATGGATCCACTGTCTGAGGAGTCATCACCACAATATGTCTGTGTTGGCTGAATATTTTTAGCAGCTTCTGCAGTTCTAAATAAATAATGGATTATTAGGGTTAGCTAGATTGAGAGTTGTTGTTTTTATGTATTTTATGTCATGCTGCTGTGTATAATAATTTGTGTTGTTAAAATAACATTCTGTCCTGTTTTTTCTGCATTTTGTCTGCTGGTTTATTTAGCTCATTTTCAGTACACCACATTAAGTATGCGACTTTGAATGTTAAAGTGCAACACAGCTACAACAAATAAAA
>JAUMHE010023818.1:0-13675 GCA_032359235.1 Enteromius mattozi | reverse complement strand
AATAGGGCTTTACTTTTAGTCATTATTTAGGTAGCACACATATTCTGAATGCCTTCGGCAGAATTCAAATGAGCCATTTTAATCTAGATTAATTTCAAAGTTAATATAGATTAATCTATTAAAAAAAGAATCTATGCCCACCCCTAATATATATATATTTATATATACATATATATGTACAATAAACTTACCACATTCTAAAAGAAGAAATGATGACGTAGACTCATTATTTAAATTTTGCTAATTTTGAACAAAAAAGTTACATAGTGTACCTTCAGCAAATGAAACCTTATTGTAAAGTGTTGCCCATTTTTTAATATAGTTTTCATTAGTTTAGAAAACTAGTCCTGTCCGAATAGGGCTACAGTATCTAAAATATCAAGGTGAAAGTCATCATAGCTTGCGTAGTACAGACCCAGCTCCCAACACAACTTTGTGAATAGATTAACGGCGATATTTTTTTTTATCGCGCAATAAGAGTCTCACGTTAAGTGACAAATTGTATACTCAACAGAATTAACTGCTATAACAGTAGGACTACAATTGGAACGAACAGATTAAGACAAGTAGGATTGTAGTTTACACAGATTCCTCATCAGCCTTCAAAATGTCTTAAAAATGTCTTCAAAAACTAATAAAGAAAACCACAACAGTGGAAATGTATACATTGTTAATACAGACTGAATACAGAGTGCATTATACTTTTGTTTGATACCGGCACATACAGGGATAGTAGGGAATGAAACAGCTGATAAGTTAGCAAAGAAGCACAACATGGTGGATAATAAGGTACTTCGGAGGAAAAATATTAAGACCGTAGCTACAAAGGTGGGACAAGTAGGTGGTATTATTTTTCCAGAGACAGAAGTAATTATTTCTATAAGGCTGGGACACAGGACTAAATTCAACATGGAAAAACATGAAAATTTTAAGTGAGATAGGTAATAGAAACCATGTGCTTTTTAAATGTGGTATATAATCAGTGTAATAATCTTATGCTGTATGTAGTTTATTTATTTATTGTTTTCAGTTTATTTATTGTTATTGTTTTAAAAGTTGTTTTGGGAAAGGATTTGAGAGATAATCATATACTATATATATATATATATATATATATATATATAGTCATATGAAAAAGTTAGGACACCCTATTGAATTTCATGGTTTTCTGTATCAGGACATGATAGAAAAGAACCTCAGATTAACTATATCACAGTACATTTCACACTGTGTCATTATTTGTTTAACAAAAATGAAGCAAAGATGGAAACGCTATGGGTGACAAAGTTAGGACACCTATGATTCACTTTAAGCAGCAATAACTTGAACTAATTGTTTTCTGTATGACTTTATCAGTATTTGACATTGTTCTGGAGAAATTTTGGCACACTCTTTTTTATAACATTGCTCCAGTTTATTGAGGTTTGTTGGCCTGTGTTTATGCACAGCTCTCACCACAGCATTTCAGTCAGGATGAGTTCTGGACATTGATTGGGCTATGACAACCCCTTGATTATCTTCTTTTCAGCCATTCTGTTGTAGATTTGCTGGTGTGCTTGGGATCATTGTCCTGTTGCATCACCCAATCTTGGCCAAGCTTTAGATGTTAGATTGTTGTCCTTACATTTGACTCTAGAACACTTTGGTATACAGAGAAGTTCATGGTCGACTCAATGACTGTGAGGTGCCCAGGTCCTGTGGCTACAAAACAAGGCCAAAATCATCAACAATCCACCATCATTTGTAGACTTGTTTGTGCTGGTATGCTCTTTAGGTTTTCACCAAACATTTCCACTTTGGTCTTATTTGTTCAAAGGCCATGGTTCTAGTAGACTTCTGGTTTGTTCAAATGCAACATTACTAACCTTAACCGTGCTGCCATGCTTTTTTAGATAGAAGAAGCTTTCTTCTTTCAAACCTCCCAAACATGCGATACTTGTCCCATATTTTTCTAACTGTACTGTCATGAATTTTATCATTTAACATGTTAACTACTGCCTGTGGAGTCTACAGTAATATTCTTGGGTTGTTTGTTGAGTGTTACATCTGATCTTGGGGTGAATTTGCTGTGGGATGTCCACTCCTGATAGGATTGGTGTCTATTTAGAATATCTTCCACTTTTGAATAATCTACTTCAATGTAAAATGATGGACTTCAGATTGTTTGGAAATGGTCTTTCCAGATTGATGGCAGCAATAATTGCTTTGCTAAGATCATTGCTGATGTTTTACCTGCTTGGAATTGTGTTAACACACACCTGAATACTCCAGACCAGAAAACTGTGGGAAACAAAATGCTTTTATAGAGGTGCTCATATTTGCTGATGATGAGTTAAAAAGGTATTTGATTAGCAGTGCCTGACTTCTACTTGCCTCTTAATTCTTATGTTAACAGTAAGGGGGTCTTAATTTTGTCACCCATGGCTTTTCCATTTTAGCTTTATTTTTAGTAAATAAACAATGACACCGTGCAATATGTCATGTGTTGTTGTTCATCTGAAGTTTTATTTTCCGAATCTTAAGACCTTTTTTATTAGATCCTAATAAGGAAAACTATGGAATTCAATAGGGTGTCCTAACTCCTAACTTTTTCACATGACTGTATATATAGTATTTCACAAAAGTGAGTACACCCCTCACATTTCAGCAACCATTTTAGCTCATCTTCTCAAGGCACAATGAATGAAATGAAACTTGGATATATTTGGCAGTAAAGATTTACTATCCCCTGAAAATAACTCAACATGCAGCCATTATTGTCAGAAAAGCATATCTTGTATTAGAGCAGAAAAAATTTGGTGCTTTAAGTACAATTCTCTCATAACGACCACTGGATGTTCAACATGGCTCCTCACGGCAAAGAACTATCTGAGGATTTGAGAATTAGAATTATTGCTCACCACAAGGAGGCCTAAGCTATAAGAAGATCAGTAACACTCTCAAACCGAGTTACAGTACAGTGGCCAGTGTCATACAGAAGTTTTCCAAGATGGGTCTATCAAAGGTCCTCATGTTGTGCATCTGGTGCAGAAGATGGCTTAAAAAACAAGACGCATGAGTACTGACAGCATTGCTTTAGAGGTTGCAGAAGTGGAAAGTCCAACACAGTCTCACGAGCAATTCGTACATATTCGTACGAGGTGCCAAATTTGTGCCTCACTCGTACGATTTCGTACGATTTGTCTAAAACCACGTGATGGGTAGGTTTAGGGGCGGGGTTATGTTTAGGTTATTCGTACAAATTCATACGAATTAGCCACCTCGTAAAATCTGTACGAATTGCCGTGAGATCAGGTTGGAAAGTCAGCTTGTCAGTGCTTAGACCATATGCAGCACACTGCAACAAGTTGATTTGCAAGGCTGTCATCCCTGAGTGAAGCCCCTTCTGAAGTTGGCTTACAAAAAAGAGAACATGATGCCCTTCATTCAGAAACTGGCCCAAATGGCAGGTTTTCAACATTATAACGACCCCCAACACACCGCCAACAACAAAACAGAATGAGGTTTGGTGATTGCTAATTGGATATTTAATAACTATAATACAAATTTCTTGCTAGAAATAACATTAAAAGTGCAAAAAGTTAGTGAGAAATATACATTCATACACAAACTGGCCACCAAATGCGCAAACTTTTAGATGCCATCATTTTTATTTTTAGCTCAGCTGTCACGAAATAGAATGCACAGGATTGTGAGATAAGAAAGGCCATGAAGGATACATCTACTCTGCCTTCAAAACTCAATCAGAAGTATCAGTTGTATCCTTTAAAATCCCTTTAAAGTGGCCAGTTTTGAGCGTGTTGGTTTGGAACGACCCTTCAATATGGCAGCCATGATTGTTTTCACTCTGAAGTGCCCTTCGGGGGGTGATATATTTCCCGCTTGGAACACACCAAATATACATGGTGTTGGAGAGGCGAAGGTTAGCTGTTACAAAAAAAAACAAGAAAGACTAACATGGAGCACACAAAATCTTGAAGACTCAAACCTCTGTGGAACCAAAGCAAAAAACATGCCAAATAGAGGAATAGAGGAGAGTCTGCTGGCAGAGAGAACATTTTTATAATAAAATATAAAATATTTATAATAAAATAAATTTGAATCATATTTACTGTATTAGTTAGTACAATTAATTATTGATTGATTTAATGATTAATGCATTCTAAAAATAGTTTACAAATAAAATAGTTTAAAAAATAAATTAAACTAAATTAAAGGAGAATTTAAGGACAAATTCCAGGTATACCAGACCTTAAGATCTGAATTGCAAAATTATTCTAATATTAAATGCATATTCTGAGAAAATTACAATGTTTTCTGACCTTAGATGCCTTTAAATCTGTTGTAGGGGACTCCAGCACAATATTAGGACACTTTAAAATACCATATGACCTGCTCTTTAAGTGAAATCTGTACTTTTGTTGTGGGCAGTAAAATCTGCTAAACATTTGTAATGAGTCCACTGAAGGCGAGCGTAGTGAAGAACCCAAGTGCAGTTTATTTATGTGATGCAAAAATACAAACATAATTCGAGAATTGATTTGACATGGCTTGACTTAAACAAACTAGACTTGACATAACAGACTTGGCTTGAAACAGGCTTGAAACAGCCTTGAAATGGCATGAAACAAAAAAGACCTGGGGATCACATGACAAGAATTAACCAATAGGAACATGACACATACACAAGCCCTCTAAGGGCAGCTCCTGATGCTCCTGATGTGGTGGAGTGGAGGTGGAACTGGGGGAGGGATGGAGGACCAGGCCCGTGAAGGGGAATAGATCCTAGGGCATGAAGCAACGGTGGGCCCGGAGCATGCTTGGTGGACATGGACCATGGAGCACAGAGGCAGACAGTGACACCTCGGAAGGTTCTACAGTGGAAGCCACCACCTCTACAGATTCTGCAGTGCACAGCGCCTTCTCTGGATGTTCTGCAGCAACAG
This sequence comes from Enteromius mattozi, assembly GCA_032359235.1. Classification (NCBI taxonomy): domain Eukaryota; kingdom Metazoa; phylum Chordata; class Actinopteri; order Cypriniformes; family Cyprinidae; genus Enteromius; species Enteromius mattozi. Next base: position 8,729 of record JAUMHE010023818.1, on the reverse strand, counting down.
CCGCCACCTCTGGAGGGACTGGAGTAAATTCATGAACAGGAGAGGCCTCTGAGCCAGACTCATGGACAGATGGGGCTTTTGGAGAACAGTGGCCCACACACTCAAAATGGCGATCCAAAATGGAAACTCTAGAACAGCGGCCATTATGTGGGCAGGCTTAACTGGCATGTTGTGAGAAGGTCCTGGAGCAGCAGGCATGATGTGAGAAGGCTTTGGTGCAGCATACATGATATTAGTAGACGCTGGCTTGGTAGATACTGGTGGATTGTTACATTCCTCATCTGCAACCCCCACAGAAAGAGGTAAACCAGCCAACAACAAAGTATAGTCAATATATCACTCCAGCGACCAGTTCATTTTTCCACCAGGCTACTGAGAACGAATGGGGTCATTTAAACCCACCCAAAAAATGTCCTTAAGTGCCATGTCATTAAAAGCCACAAGATGACATAAACCACAAAGGTCCTCCACATACTCCTCTATAGCCCTGTTACCTTGACGAAGGCAGAGGAGGTGTGAAACTGCTGGGTTCATGGTAGGTTGTGTATTCTGTAAATAGCCCACTGAAGGGGAGCACAGTGAAGAACCCAAGTGCAGTTTATTTACAGACATGATGCAAAAATACAAACATAATCTGAGACTTGACTTGACATAGCTTGATTTAAACAAACTAGACTTGACATAACAGACTTGGCTTGAAACAGGCTTGAAACAGACATGAAAACATGAACATGACACAAAACCCAAACCCAGGCATGACAACATTGCTCCACACTAGGTGTGACTATTTGATGTGTGAGAACAACTTCTACAGAGATCTCTCATTCCCCACATGTAGATGTAATCTGTTTGGGACCGATAATAAATGTTTATTTATAGTATTTAAGGGAAAGTTGCAAATCAGTCAGGGAGATTCTGTAGCCAGAATAAGCCTGTAATGTGGTGTGTGCTTTTTACACTCTGCACTATGTATTTTCCAAAAGTCAGGTATACATTCCTTAATTAAATATTTGAGCAATCTATGTTATGTATTTATTTTTGAATTGGAACTGAATTTAATTCTGAATTGGTTTCTAATTGTTTGTTATTGGCATGATACAACTTTACCTGACTAATAATAAATTGCTATATTTGGTTTATTCCAATTTCTTCTGAAATCTTTTCTTCAAGGAGATTGTTAGGTAGTGGTATTTACACAAATCTGCGCTCAGGACAGATCACACCGAAACACAGACAGGTGAACCAATTTCTGACTGTCACTGGCTTAACACGGCACAGCTCTCGTGGTCATCCCTCTACTGCATAGCATTGCCCTCAGGCATCAGAAGGTTTATCTTATTTTCTCATGTTCAGTACATGCTTTTTTTAAATGACTGTAACCAGTTAAAATGTTTGAAAAGTATCAAAGAACAGTCCAATAAGGTGTGGGAGTTGCTAGCAAGCACCATTTGAAGGCGGGATATCCTGTTCTGACACATGGTCACAGGAGCACATGGTGTGAGAACATGGCAAAATTCTGTGCTTTAGTAATCTTATTTAAAATGACATGAACTGCACATAAAATATATATGTGTGTTTAATATATAATATTTGGGCAGTAGTGGCCTAATGGATAGGGAGTTGGACTTGTAACCCAAAGGTCGCGGGATTGTGGGTGGTGGGAGTGAATTCCCAGCACTCTCTCCACCTTCAATACCACGACTGAGGTGAGACCCTTGAGCAAGGGTCACCGTTCCCCCAACTGCTCCAGCGTCTCCAGTTTGTGGTGTGTGGTTGTGGTTCTTCGTCTTTTTTCTCCATCATCTCCCTCCATCTCCAACGCTCCATCGTTCCTACAAACAAAGACATTCTAGTTACTTCCTACGTCAGTTCTCTCCAAACGACCCATCCATTACTCTACTCTACTACAAACTCTGCAGGAAAGTGGTCCTCCAGGACCGGAGTTTCCCAGCCCTGTACTACGATACAAACCTGTGTCTGTATCAAATGCAACATAGTGTGTTTTAAGTGTTTTTCACCTTTTACTTGATGACTTCTTGACATTTTTGACAGATTTGTGATTTTGTATTGCTCTCTGAACATTGTCTTATGATATGTGAATGGAGAATTTTCTCTGTGATTCTATAGCTGCACAACGTTGCCCTGAGGCAATGAAAAAATATTTAATGAGATGGGGGGTGAGGGGTTGTAAAAAAAAAAAAGTTTTATCAATAAAGTGTTCCCAAATAAGCCAAAAAAAAATTATGTGAAATAATTTTTTATCATGTGCCATCAAAATGCATGCAGTAGAGGGAAAATGACATTTTTTGTAATGAGCATGCAGCAGCTCACTTAAAAGTGTTATAACCATTCTGCATTCTCTTAGTAATTCAGAACTAATTAGTTTGTGATCGTGGATTCACTATCGGCCAAAATGTAATTCATATGCGATACCTGGTCCCTAATGAATGAAGAATTGAAAGTATGGGATTTCCAGAATAATCAAATATCTAAATTAATATGCAATCGATATCTGTGACCAGTTCTTAATTACAAATGTTGCGTAAATTTAACGATCATTTGAAACTAGAGACAGATTGAACACTGAGTTTGGATAAATTCAGAAGTGCAAGTAAAAGACAGAGCACGCAGGAAACCTTCATTCACCATTGGATGCCTTCCTTGGGACAATTCACTTACAGTTTTATCTAAAATGTAACTTACTCTGAAGAAAAAACTACACATTGGATGGCCTGAGAGTGAGTAAATTTTTATGGCAAATTTTGACACTATCCCTTTAATGACTGAGTCATTGAATCATTGACTCCTTTGATTTATTCTGAAATGCAGATTTATTTATTCATGCTACTTTGTTTGGAACTATTTTTGTTAATGAACTGATGTACATGACTGATGTGCAAGTCATGTACATCAGTCATGTTTAGTGTTCCTAAAAAGCATGTATCATATTTTTGTCCCTTCCATAATGGTCATCATTATGTTGATCATTGAAAATTTGAGTCTGATCCCTTATTTATCTGGATGCCACTTCTGACACTTTGCTGCATGTAAGTCACCACTGGTTTTCTTAGCAGCATGAAAAACTAAATATTTCTTTACATTTTCAATGACACCAACACTGAGCATGCCCAAATATTTTGATGTAAATGCATTGAGTAACATATTCTCAAAGAGTAAGAGACAACAAAAACATGCTTAAAACAACAAGACAGAACACCAAATCACGTTTTAATATTATTAATTTTTTTAATTTAAAGTACCAGGTGATTAGTATCTAATTACCACCACCTTATTATGGTGCTGCCAGCACTCAAAAAAATGATTCCCCAACACTGTTTATTTAAAAAATATATTTTTATTTAACACCATTATGTTTGGTTCCCTATTTAAACAACTGCATTGTGTTAAACTGACTTGAAACAGTTTTGTTTTGTTTCAACTCAATATTTTCATTTTGAAAGAACATAAATGATTTTAATTGTGTAACTAGGAAGTGGGTTTCCCCTTCCCATCATGCTTTGCACAGGGCTGGATAAGGATAATAAATCTTGAAATAAAATGTTGTTTTAGGCATTTTTATTAAGATGATATAACTGGGAGACTTGTTAATGTTTAACACTCTTTTATGTTTGTATTTAAAAGACCTTCTGCTATGTTAGTGTTTTTGGGGGGGTTACCACTGTGGTAAAGTGTAGAGCATGTGGTTAGGGACCTGCTAACATGAGTCAAAGTTGTTTAAATAATAATAATAAAAAATAATAATAGTAATAATAATAATAATAAAATTACTTTGGGCATGCCATGGATGTATCAAAACCATCTTATGTTATGCATAACAAGTTGGCTAATGCCTAAAGTTAAGTAAATCAAACATACCTGTTTTTTATTTATTTTTTTTATTTAAGTGTATAAGGATGTCTTCTTATAAATTTATTTACCGGTTAAATGTTTTAGTTTGAGTTTAATAAGCATAAAATGTTTCAATTTCATTAAGACTATATTTGATCAAATTGAGTTAACCCAATTCAATTAAATTTCATTGCATTCATTTCTTTTTTATGAGTTGGGGCTACACATATTTATTGGATGGAAATCCTGCCTTCAATTAAATTGAGTTCATCCAATGAATCATTTTTTTGAGTGAGGGAAGACTTCTTTTTAATGGTAATTTTTAGTACTGTAACTGTTTTACAGACACTTGTAGTTGTTTTTGAACTTTTTGTTTGGGGCTGTGCTTTTACTGTGATTGTGTTTATTTCTGTTTATGAGTCCCATAAATATGTATAATTTGTTTAGTGGTTAGTTAACTAATCAGGGGTGACACTTTATTGGATTGATAAAAATGCATCATGACCTACTCGGTGTCTTAGTTGCTGTTCTCCACTAGATGGAGTACAAGCCATTACTGTAACACAATATAGTTAGTGTGCAGAGGAATATTTCACCCAATATTAATTATTTCCATTCAGTTACAGGTGCATTAAATCTTTGAAGCCTCAAAAAGGCTCACAAGCAACGTTCTATTTTCACTGTAACATCCCGCACAAGTAAAAAGTCATACATATTGGGAATGACATGCGGATGAGTAAATAATGACGGAATTTCCCCTTTTTGTGTGAACTATTTTTTTTAATGATTCAGCATAAATATGATTAAATACAGTCCAAATGTCTGGATGTTTTTGTGAAAAGAAGCACAGCTTGAATAGGCCTATTTCAAAAATTGCATTTTAATTTTAAAGCAGATTAAACAAAGCAGTTAAACATTTCTTAACGCTCACGTAAGCCAAAGAGGATCTAATAGTAATTTATTTTGCTTAAATAAACATGCATAATATATATTCTTTTTTTAATAGATAGATTTATTCATATATAGATAGATTTGCAGCATCCTCTTGGCCTCCATTGGCTCAGTCCACTATCTCCTTCAGACCTGGAGGAAAGATTTTAATGTAATTTTTTTAAAATCAGCACATAAACATAATTTTAACATGTCATATTAATATTAGAGTTGTACCTTTCAGACGGTTCTGAATCCAGAGTGCTTTTGGATCAGAGCAGAACTTTTCCCTCTCTGTGTAGAATCTGCAGGAGATAAAAAAACATGAAATGAAATTAACACAGTATCATGCATATTCTGTGAAATAACACAGTGTAATGAGAGCTTACATTATAGCATCCACACACGGACTCAGAGCATTCTGATGCTTGTATCCAATTAGTTTAATTGCAGCAGGGATTCTTCCTCTTGACACCTCTTTACAGCAGCTCACTCCAACACGAGTGGGACGACGATCTGAAAGAGAGGTTGAAATTGAAATCTCTACTGTATTTGTATTGTGTACATACTGTATATGTGTGAAAATGAGATGATTGTTATCTAGATAAGGGCTCCATCAAACAAAACAATACTACTACAGCTATATAGAGTAATATAGAGCAATATAGAGTAATGCATTCACCATCATTAAAAACATCTTGAACAGACAAAAAAAATTTTTTGTCATAATTTACTCAAATTTCTTTCCAAACCTGTATATCTTCTGTGGAAGACAAAAGAAGAGCTAAACAGTTTCATTTCCCATTGAATTTTATTATATTTTTGGTACAGTGGAAGTTAATGGGAACAGAAACTGTTTAGCTACCGAAATTCTATAAAATATCTTCTTTGGTCTTCCACAGAATGATTTCTTGGGAGAAATCCACAAATTTGCATTCTTGGTATAGGCCTTTAAACATCAATACTAGTCTAAAAGAAACATGTTGGTGTGAATTTAATGAATCCAAAATGCAAAATCTAAGTATACATGTAAAAAACATTAATTTAAAGCAAAGGATAAACAGTAATCAAAACAAAAAGTATTATAGAAATACAAAGTTAGTATTTAAAAATCCCCAAACTTACAGTTGGATTGCTGTGCAGTAACACACACAAGAACCATCATCATCAAAGCTAATTTCCAGCAGAGCTGCATGATGTTGGTGTAAAATATTCAGATAACCACAAGATGAAGATGTTTGCAGGCTAGCTTCTGTTTTGAAAATCTAGACAAGGTCTTTTTTATATAGTATTTTTCAAGACAGGATATTCACTTCCTTTACATCTCTAACCAGTAAGAGTTAGCCTGCGTACCCCATGTGACAAAAGTCAAATTCATGATCGCAGCAGTATTATATCCTGAAGATTTCTAAGGTTTCTCATTATCAGGAGCACATGAAGAGACAGTGACACTCACTTTGATGTTGAAATATTGTGCGTTGCATGTTTAGTTACTTACAGTTGCCTTGTGCACCCGTGAAACATCCTATGAGGGCGATGAGAACAGCAATGGTGATTAATCTAGAAGTCCAGGCCATGGCTCTTGGTGTCCAGATTAAAGGTTATTTGGTGTTTATCAGTTCGTCGTGTTGATTATGTGGGTGCGTTATTATGTGGAGGTCTTTTAAGAGGTACAGTGCAGTACCAGTCAGATGGAAGTAATGCGTCACAACTTACCACCATCCTTTTTAAACCATTGCATCAAGTTATCACAGAAGCATTCACACCTTTTACCCACAATACAGTCAGTTTTACCCAACAGCGTAATTTATGAGAAACTAATATCCTTCCCCCTAGTACGAAAATGCAAAACAGGCTACTACACATGAAATGAGTTTAAGGGTTAAGTTAGTTTAACTGAAACTGTAACTTAAGTTGAAGTGGTGAGTTTCTGATTTAGATGTAATTGTAATTGTAATCTTAATCTTAATAAAAAAATTTTGTAACATACTGGTAATTTGAATGTTTATGCACATTCTCTTTAACCCTAAAACATAACACTCTACAATGCTTAATTCAAATTTTGCAGGGAAAACACCTTATTAACACTGTGCATTGAACTATAACATAATTAAATATTTCCTGACAGTTTTAATGTCATTTTCATATGCTGCAGGAGAAGAAATAATAATAATAAAAAAAGTTTATTTATTTTGTTTTTAATTTCTAATGCACTGTAAAAACTAATAATTTGGGCATACTTAAAAAAACATGAAAACCGATTGCCTTAAAAAAATGCTTAGTATAGTTTACTTATGTAAGAGTTAGTAACTAACAAAAGAACCGTAGGGGGTACTTGATCTCTTACAAGAGTAAATAAAATGGTTATTGTTACAATTAATACAAATAAATGAAACCAAATTGTTACCATTGTTGTGATTCACATGCTGAATGATGAATTCTGTGTGTGACTTGAACGTATCACTTCAGTTATTTAAGGATTATATTAACCCACTTAACAATTTCTCAAAGTATTTATTTAAAAAAAATTTGTAAAAGATCACTAAACAAAAACACCACATACACACAAAATATATTATACACACTATACACACTATACACACTAAATATTTAATTATAATATAGGTCACCTTCTAAAAGCAATTTACTAATCACTATAACGTTGAATAAAACAAACATTTTAGGAAAATCAACATCATTTTAAGAAGTTAGCTGAACGCAACTAGTGAAAGATAGCTGCAGACACTGAGGAATGAGTGAAAAGTCTATTAAGACTCTTTTTCCTTTCTTCTTGTCCTGTTGTTATGTTACACATCAGCAACATATTAGTGCACTACTGCCTCTCACTGCTTTATTTATGTCATTGTTTCCTTTGTGGCTAATATTTTAAATAAGTCTCAAAACAGTAAATAAATAGTTTTCTTTGCCTTGAAAGTAGCTGAAACTTAAAACTTATAACAAATAAAATAAATTAAAAAGTTTATGATGTGTTTTTTCTTTTTCTTTCTTTTTGTGGTATTGACATTAATTAAATTGAGATATGGAGAAAAAAAAACCGAATAGGTCAGCGCTTAAGTTTATACTGTTCCAACTTACTCATTCTACAGTACATAACATTTGTTTATGGGAGAAATATGCTGAAGAGAAAAGATGTCTTCATGTTTGAGGATGCACCTCTTGCACACATTCAGAAACGTCATCAACCACAAGCAAAACCAGTAGATGCTGATCAGTTTATTCGTAGTTTCAGATCACAGTTGTTCATTTGCTTCATCAAATAAAGAAAAAAAAAAATCCAGGTATGTTCTCATGCAAATCAGTCTAAAATTCACTCAGACTTGCGTCAATCTTCTTGACATACGAGTTAATGGCACAAGTCTATTACTAGTACATTGAATGAAATATATTTCAATGTGAAACATAAAATATAACATTTAAACCACAATTGTTCTAAAACAGTTTCACTATAATTCAGTTTCTGAATAGATTAAGAACTTTCAACTTCAACTTTTTAACTAGTTTTAAAGGCCTCACTACCTAGAGATGTGTTCTCATTATTAGCTTATGTTTAGACATTCGTGACTGATGAGCTGTCAGTTGCTTGTGTAGATCCTCCCACATGAGTTTGGTCACTAGTAGATGATGTTGGGGGTGGTGTGGAAGTCTGGGGTTTATTTTTTTGAGCTTTGCTGTAAAAAAACCCAAACAAACAAAAATACATGTGAATACAAGAATGCTAGGCTAAATACATCACAATACACTTTATAAGCCTTTTATGTTGTTACTAATTCTGTTAAATTTCACCTTAATTGTTAGGTTTAACTTACATAAACTGCTTAACTTTCTCCCTCACCCATCGTTGTTTAGGATCAATGCAGAACTCTCCCCGCTCCGTCTCAAAGCTGTCAAAGAGAATGAAAACATTGAAAACACAGAAATAAAACATCAGA
>JAUMHE010023817.1:0-13678 GCA_032359235.1 Enteromius mattozi | reverse complement strand
TTGTTTAAAGTTTTTTTAGGATAGGTCAATATTTTAATATCTGAAAAATGAGGGTGCAAAAAAAAAAAAAAAAAAAAAAAAAAAATCAAAATGTTGAGAAAAGGGCCTTTAAAGTCGTCTAAATGAAGTCCTTAGCAATGCATATTGCTATTCAAAAAATTAAGTTGTGATATATTTACGGTAGGGAATATACAAAATCTCTTCATGGAACATGATGTTTACTTAATATCCTAATTTTTGGCATAAAAGAAAAAGCCATAATTTTGACTCATAAAATTTTTTGTTGGCTATTGCTACAAATATAACCATGCAACTTATGACTGCTTTTTTGGTCCAGGCTCACATTTAAGAATGATTTCTGAAGGATTTCTGAAGGAGTAACAATACTGAAACAATGCACCTTTACATCACAGGAATAAACGACATTTTCAAATAGAAAACAGTTATTTTAAACTCTAATAATATTCCACAATATGAATAATTGTAATGTTTTTTTAATTAGTAATTAGATAAATACAGCCTTTGTGAGAATAAAAGTCTTTTTTTACCGACCCCAAACTGTTGCATAAATAAATGCACACTAAAACATATTTTGTTCATTTTAGGTGCACTTTAAAATACATGTCTTGGCACAAAAATGCCAATAATAAAACTCTGAGGCAGTAATGTCAACAATGCTTTCTCATATAACCATCACAATAGCAAGTGTTTTGGGGAAGGTGATAGAAGGGGCGTGAAAAGAATACTAGATGCTGAAATATGATAAACTAAAGCTAGACTAAAGATGAATCATTGAACGCATGCCTTGAATACACAATCAAACACTGGAAAAATGCTGCAACAATTCTGCACAGTTATATGCAAGTGAGCAAACAATCAAAAGTGTCTTCTGCCTCCATCAGCACAACCACAGCTATAGATATCCTGTTGGGTTAGTGCTGTTTCCTGTGTGTATGAGGCATGCCTTTTCACTCTCTCCTTCTGTCGTGGAGCATTCTGAGGTGGAAGGAGAAAACTAACAGAAACCCTGATGTAGTTCATCGCACAGGAAGTGTGTAAAATGTGGCATAGACATTTATGAATACCGGTGAAGTTTACTAGTACCAACCAAAAAAAAACCAACAACCTTAAAATGGAAATAGGGCAGCAGTGTTATATGTAAAAGCAAGTAGGAGATTTGCTTGTTTAGTCACTCAGCTTAGTGAGACTCAGTGAGAGAATCAAAGCTTTGTAGTGACACCTGGTGGTTCATCTTTATATTAAAACAGGAAAGACAATAGTGACACAAAAAAGCTCAACAGATCTAAATCATTAAAACCCTTTGGGAAATCAAATTATACACTGTATGTGAAATTAAATTGGAATATACATGGATATTAAGTGGAACTGACTGGACAAAATATTTTGTAATAAAAAAAAAAACATGCCTCTCCATGAACTATGTAGAGTTGTGCTCAGAATCTATTAATGTATTACTCTTCTTTTCAGCTTTTTGTAACAATTCAGATTTTACACTATTTTTTTTTTTTTTTTTTTTACAGTTTATGACATGCTTTTTAAAAAACTAAATGACTCGGACTTTAACCCTTAATGTTCAAAATAATGTGTCAAAGTATTGTTCACTAATGAAGTTAGCTAATGCATTAACCAATGTTAATTAATGGAACCTTATTGTGAATTGTTACCAATATTAATTTTAGTAGTTGATCAATGCACATAGCCATACGTAAAGGACACAAAATATTAGTAGTTGACTGATATAGGTTTTTTGAAGGCTATTATAATAATTGATTATTATTATTAATATTTGATATCTTGGAAAGCAGGGTGGCTGATGATTGATATAATTTAATTTGTTTTTATTATCTTTTATTTATATATTTATTTTTATTATTATTTGTTATTTTATTATGTTATTTTAACAAATTTTAAATAATTTGAAAATGGATTTAAAACAATTAATGTTTTAAATAAACATACTTATACTTTAGAAGTATTTTTCACAAATGAAAAATAAATAATAAATATATAATTAAAAAGAAAGTAAGCACTGTAATCAACAAGACACTCAGTATTCTGGGAAGTCTGTGTGCATGGGAATTTTTTTTTCCCAAAATAATAATAGTGTAATAGTGTTGTCAAAAATATTGTTATTTTGATAAATATTGATACTGAAATATCTGAATGGTATCAATACTAATTTCCCAAAGTACTGATATACCGATACTAGCCAAGCTGTCACTTTCACTTCTCTCCAAAAGGTAACACCTCAAAGCACCTGAAAGACAGACACTGTTCTTATTTTAATATTACTGAATCATTAGCCAAGTTGGGCCTAGTATTGTTGCTGATATCAGTGTTGTCTCGTTTTTTCACCATAATTCTTAAAGTTGATATAATCTGACTGAGGAGTCTTAGACTGTGGTCAAATGTAAATTTACTTGTTTAACATTATTAAAAAAATTACTTAAATTCTGCAACTTGTCTTCATGTTGATATCGATCCAGTTTATATGTGAATCCGGCATTAAAATCTATTCATCAACTAATGTTAATGTGTTAACCAGCATTTATAAACAACGAGTATATTTTAATCTTTGATAACAGTAGGTAATAAAAAAAGGCCTTTTTTATCTTTAAACTAAGAAAAAAATTACCCCCTTGATATTGTGGCAGTTTTTTTCTCCGTGTTATCAAAAAAGGTATAGAATATCGATGTTTCTCTAGATATTGTATCGAAGATAGAAATTCCAGTATCATGACAACACTACAAGGTAACACTCATTTTACATACAGCACACAGTGACAATGACTTGAACATGACAGTGGTCAAATGCATAAAGTGTGAATGATTAAAATCATGAGTTACATCTCCAGTGAAGCTGAACTCTGCTCCTGTCCGCATTTAATTCACACAGACGGACTGTCACAGAGTGCACGCGATCATAGAGCATACACATGCACACCTCATAAGTTTTACAGCTGGATTTGAAGTTTGCCAGGTTTGTGAAATTAAATGTTTATTAGTCGTTTAAAGATTTTTTTAAAATTATATAAATGCATATTTGCTGATGGCAAACGAGAATCAAATCAAGTTTGCCTTGATGACTAATTAAAGCAATCATTTCAATACTTTTTGTATACATCTGTTTAATAGTTCTATGTGATTATAAGAGCGTTATTAGACAGAACTGAACAATGACAACAAACAAGAGGGAGAATGTGAGCACAGTGTGCTCAGGCCGTCAAAATAAAAGTCCCATCTCTAAAACATCGGCCAAACAGAAAAACTTAACAAAAAAAAAAAATTATGGCAATTTATCGGTCGACCACTATAAAATATATTAAAAGGAACATGCCACTTTTTTTAAAAATAGGTTAATTTTCCTACTCCCCAAGAGTTTAACAGTTGAGTGATATCGCTGCACCTGCTGTAGCCATGTTACGGCAGCAAAGTTCCTTGATTATTACGCTGGAATCAGAGTATAGTTCCTAGCCATATCTGTCTAGAAAATCCCAACTTTTCCCTTTATCATCGGGCTTAGTACACAATTTAACTATAGAAGAGTCAAGTTTTAAATAAGAAAAATATTGAATTTCTTTGGTCATTTTTGAGCATGATGCTAATGCTCTAATTAGATTCAATGATCTATCCTAAGCTACAGCTAAAAGTGCTACCTCCAGACCCGGAGACTGGCTAAATGGATACAAAAACTGTTTAACTCTAGGGGAGTTGGAAAATGAGCCTATTTTTAAAAAAGGTGGCATGCTCCTTCAAATGGAACCTCAATAGTACTTTCATGACATGTTTACTATATTTCATGCACTCTATTTGGTATGCATTGATCGATATTTATATGTTAATTATACATGGTCTTCATAGGACCTGAAGTACACAGCTTGATTCATTTGGATCACTTTTACAGTGTATTTTTTGTACTTTTGTGGAATGAGTTTTCCATGATTACTTTAATGAAAAATATCTTGATGTGTGTTCTAGAAGATTCACAAAAGTCAAGAACATGTTGATGACAATTTTGTGAACACTGACCTGTGATCAGTCAGCACACAGACTGCAGAAGGATGGCTGGAGCAGTAGGACAAGTACAGTGTTCTGATCTGACACAACAGGTTCAGATAACAGCCGCCAATCCGCTGCTGGCCCTCTGACATCCTGTAAGGCAAAAATACACATATCAGCCCTGATACATTATCTGACCTTTAATATTTAATATATATTTTATGCCAAATAACCAGTATTGGGGTGTAGCTAGTTACATATAAAACTGTTAAATTAAATTAAATACTAATTCAATTGCAAAATAAATCTATCTGTAATCTAATAATGACAATAAGAAATCTATGGGATGATAGTTGTAACAATAAATTAGTAGGGCCGGGAAACATAATGTGTTCATTTTTTTGTGATTTCTTTAAACTCAGAATGATTTAAAAGAGGTGCCAAAGTCTAATTTTGTGGTGACTGTGCTTTAAAAACAAATATAATCATGATTCAAGCGATAAACGATTTTGAAAGTCAGACCTTAATAAGAGTTGAGCACTACTGTTAGGTTAACCATGTCTGGTTTAGATGTTCAGAAATGATTAACAGTTGAAAACATTTGCTGAAAGTAATCAAATGTGACCCTGGACCACAAAACCAGTCATAGGGGTTTTGATCATTTGATAATAACATATATATTTACAGTTTTGATCATTTCATAAAATATATTCATGGAACACGATCTGTACCTGTAATGATTTCTGGCATTAAATAATCCATTATTTTGACCTATACAATGTATTGTTGGCTATTGCTACAAGTATACCTGTCCTACTTATGACTGGCTTTGTGGTCCAAAAGTAACAGCAAGAACGAAAACTAGAGATTCCTGTTTAAGTTTTTAATCTCTAAAAACATGAAGTGAATGAACCACATACAAGGTTTTATCCTGCTTTAGAACGGTTTAGATACAAAATTGTATTTAATTATCAAACTAATGGACACACCTAATGCCAATATGCAATTTTCAAAATTGTGAGAGTCAAGCCTAGCTCTTTAGGGGATAAAAAGCAATCCTGCAGTGCTGAAAAGCCTCTCGCAGGCAGCCGATGCAGGAATTAGTCCTGATTTTTGCCAAGTTCGATGTGTCCCTAGGTCAACATTTTGTTGCAAAAATATAGTCTTGACCATATCTCTACACCTAAACCTAATCTTACCCATGAGTAATGCCTAAAATCAGAGGATATGATAGATGACTGACACTAATGTATAAGCACCAGAAACTGATTGTAAGCCTAAACTACACAAAAACGGTAAACTTTTTCTCAAATCTGATTGGTTAATCACAATGTTGTTCTAGGGTCAACAAAGTTGCTGACCCAGGGACATGTTGCACTTGGTAAAAGCAGGATAGCGATTAGGCTTAAAAGAGAGGCAGCAAATATGCTTCCTTAAGTTAGATGTCAAACTTTTGTAGGCCGACATTTCCTTGTCGAGCGGGAGAAAAACGATACATTTCATCTTGTATGAATCCTTACTAACACCACTAAAAGAAAAGAATTCGCTAAGGTATGGCCACGGGTGCTCTTGATCCTGTGGCTGATTTTGGATTGCGTTCGCTGCTGAATCATGTTCTTCCTCCATTTTCTTCCACTGATTGACTGTTATAATTTCCAGGTCAAGGTGCTGTGCATTGTGGTAATTGATGTGAAATGACGTCACTTCCAAAGGACCAATGAACATGTCTGACCAATTTCATGGAATGTGAAAATGAATCTCATTGGCAGAATAAATAACATTTAAATTAAAATGTGCATCAGCGCAATTCAGTTGGTTGTTAATAGCAAGGGAAAATAAAATGAAGTCATCTTCAAAAATCAGTACTTTTTGACTGTAAATAAAATTGTAAGGAATAAAAAGTACTTTTATTTCTTTAAAAATTTAATTAAGTAAAAGTATTCATTTATAATTGTAATCAAGTAAAGTAAAAATCCACAAACATAATACTTAAGTACAGTAAGTAAGTAAAATTACTCAAGTACTTTACACCTCTGTAAACAGGGTAACTTGTAAGGTTTTAAAATGGTATAGCATAGATGTGGACATGTGACACAAAGCCACCACTAGATGGAACTGTAACATCAAAGGCCAAGACTTCCACAGAAAAACAGAGAATCAAGTAGTCATTTGAGTATATGAAAACAGAATCAAAGACCCTGAAATGCAGCTCTTACTTGGAGCACTCCTCTAAGGCAAGACACAGTCCTTGCTGGAATGAGAGGATGTCCTCTAAATTCCCATTCAGACTGGAGCAGTCCGCACTAGACAGCCTGCAGAGAGAGCCGACAGAAGAGTCATTATGCGCATGAGTTTTTTTTTTTATTGACCGGCCCAGTTCCCCAAAATGTCAATCAGCTTTGATATCAAAGGCTTCCTGGTGCCATGGTAACGTCTGAATTGTCCTCTTACTTGTCGCTGGCCTGTAGAGGGCGCAGGTAGCAGCCCAGTACTGTCTGCAGTTCCTTGATAAACTCTCTCTCATGCTCCAAGATGTCTTGCACCACCTGAGAAACAAACAATTTAAATAAGTAGTTCAGATTCCTTTACATGTCCTTTTTGGAGCCTGTTCACAGGTTTAAAAGAACTTACCACATTGTAATAATTTTTAGTCAACTGAGGAACGTCAAGACCTTTTACCACTTTTGGGGAAATCGGTTTCTCTGGAGAAAAAAAGAAGGGAGACCTGATTTATTTCATTATGTTCACAAGAGAAAAACGTTTCGGACAAGGCAAAGATGTAAGACAATATCTTGAACTGCCCACTCACCACATGCCTTGACCTCTCGGACGTAATTGCTAGGGAACCAGCCGGTTTTGCCATTAAGGGTTCCCTCCCACCATCCACCTTCCTCCTGGCGTGTGACATGGATCAGCTCACCCTTGTTGAAAGACAGCTCGTCCTCATTGTTCTGCTTGAAATTAAAGCGTGCCTTGACCACCAGCTGCCCACCAGCTCCATTCTCAGACATTTCCTGGACAGAACAGCAACAGGTGAAGAACCTCAGCAGGCTATATTCTTTAATACTCTATTCTGTTCTTTAACACTCTCAAAATATCTACAACAAAAATAGATATCTATTCACATCTAGAAGGAAATAATTACTGTCATGAGAAAATACTACAATCCTGATCAAGCCCGTAATAATGATAATAAGAAGTCTATGGGAAGCTAGTTGTAACATTAAGTTATTAGGGCTGGGAAACATAATGTGTTCAGTTTTTGTGATTTACATGTTCATACAAAACATAATTATCACAGTACCTAGAGATTTTATTATTTATAGTGAATATTGAACATGCAAAACTGTCTCTCAGCTCTCATTTAGAATAAATATTGACAGAGACAGAAATATAAATACACAGCTAAATGTCACATTTATTATAATGGGTACATTGTTTTAAATCAACTTTAAATTCAAGCTGTTACAATATTTATAATGTTCTGTAAATGTTTTAAGTAGGCCAGCTTTCAGTTATATAACGTAATGGTGAATTTGTATAATTCCATTTAACAATTGTTAAAAATATCAAATATTTAAAATACCACAATAATTTAACATGAAAATGTTAATGATTAAAAATTTCAATATTAGGGTTGATTATTTGAAACTATAAAAACCTGTAAATGTTATGAGGTTATACCAGTATTGTTATAATAGTACAGTCATGCTGAACAACTAATTAAAGAGAAATATAACGCAGAATGCACTGACATTTGATGTACGTCTTTAAAATACAGAGGAAGTGACCTTATTAAGCCCATACAAATCTAAAACTTCTCAAATTTTCTAAAAAGCCTTGGGTATTATTTTTTTTATTATTATAAAAACTGGGTATTATGTTTAAGAGTAATCTGTCATTACTGTTATGTTTTGAAACCAACTGAAAAATGTAAATGACTTTAGAACTTTAGAAATGCTTTGTTGCTTTAAAAGACTGCTATCAGCATTTACTGCAGTGTTTATATAACTTACCACAGCTTTTGACTGTCTCCGTAAAGACCTGCTGGACTTTAAGTTGGGAACAGCTTGTGAAGGGGCTGACAGGCTAGGAGCAGAGGCACCGGGCTGTGGACATGATCTGTTAGGGCTATCTGGATACAACGAGAAAAAAAAAGAAGTTTCAAAAATACAGAAAATAAAGTGCAGGACTGGTAGCATTTCTCACTTACTGAGAGCATATACATTTGATGGTGGTAACTAGATAATAGGTTTACTGACATACATATACAGAAAGCCCTGAATAATATTTCTGAGTGGTGAGTCTACAGTTCAGTGGTTCTGTACCTGTGTACTCTTCATTTCTGTTTAGCATGGCCTGTTACTTTTGAGAAATAGATGAATGAGAAGCAAGAAAATATGCAGTAGCACTAGCAAATGTTGCTATCTTTGATTTGACTTAATATCACACTGTATTATGCTCTATGATTTATTGTCACATCATATTCCACATCATGAGGTGTCCAAATTTGTTAAATATAACATTAGGGGCATAGGAATTCACACTACTATTAATAAACAACATACACTACAGTTTATAAGTTTAGGGTCAGTTTTTTTTTTTTAATATTTATTTCAGCAAGGATGCATTAAATTGATCAAAAGTGACAGTAAAGTCATTTATTATGTTACAAAAGATCTCTATTACAACTAAATTCTGTTTTTTAAATTTATTTATTTCTCTTAATCAAAATAAATCCTCAAAATTGTTTTAAAAAATGTATAATACAAGTATATTTATTGAGCAGCAAATCATTTAAAATTCTAATTACTTTCACAATTTCATTCTCCATGCTGTATTTTTGATTTTAAAAAAGCAGCCTTTGTCATACTTTCCAAGGGCAGTGTATGTTTTTGTATGTAAAGCAAGGCAAAGCATGTTTATTCCCCTAGCCTATTTCATACACAATGGTAATTCAAAGTGCTTTAAATAAAAGGAATTAAAAGATTATTATTTATAATTAATGTAAACTTGAAAAATTACTGTCACCCAAAATTACAAAAGCAAAAACTGTGCAAAATTTAACGCAACTGACTTCCATCCTGAATCATTTGACAAAAATATAAAAATGTGTATTACAACTATTCTATTCAGTCAGACTCGTTAAATTTAGTACAGAGTAAAGCCAGGTCGCTCAGTTATCTTTAAACACCCAAATTAAGGCACTCACCCATTAATAATTCTGTCGTGTCTGTGGAGTTAAACCACTAATAGTCCACAGCTCAATGCACTTGCATATAGGTCACAACAAACAACTGCTGAAAGCAGCCAGACACATACTCTCTCCAATGTATGACGACAAGTATCAAAGAGAAGTGAGTCTATAAACATAAAGTGCACTCCAGTCTAACCAAATCAATACCTGAAACCCTAAAACATAATATTTAGCCACAAAAATTCACAAAAGCCACATACTCGTGTTGTATCTTAGAAGACCATGATTAGCTTGTATTAATTTGCTAAGAGCAATCTGTTCTTCATAAATAGAGGGAGATAAGGTATGAGGAGGCATGCAGTATTCAGTGATAGAAGAAACAGTCAGGTGCTCCGTTTGCTGCACTTTGGATCCTGACAGATCTCCAGCGCTGCAGGGGCCTCTGGGGCTCTTCACTGACTCACACTTCGCTCCATCTACGCAATAAAAGCTCAGCATGTCTCCTGAATTTCACGGCAGGCTCTTTCCGAACACCCACGGCGTACAAACAGTGTGTGTGAACCTGCTCCAAGCGTTTCTCAGCCAACACAAGAGAGAACCCAGATAAGGCCAGACGAGGGAATGTCTTCTCTATGCCTTAAGCACACTTCAGAGTGAAAACCTCACTGTTTCATCAGAGATCGTTTTAACACAAATCCAGTCAAATCTATCTGTCCCTGCTTAATCTGCATTCATTAGTTAGTCATTCTTAAGAACCAACACATCATTTTAATCTCACTTTAATATAGAGTTTGCAAAGTTATTTGCAAACATTTAAAGTTGGATCAAAAGTAAATAAGATTGCATATTAATAATTTATTAATAAATAAGAGAGGAGAGTTGTTTGGAATGACAAGCAATCCTAACTTACTCAAATATGGAAACTCTTGAAATGATTTCACCATAACATTGATCCAGACCTTAATGACTTTTAGCATAATACAAATTGTGATTGTTTGAAGAATACCTTAATACTGTGAGTACATGTGACTCACTCGACTGTGAGTTTAAAGTCCGGTCGCCAGCCCATGCCCAGGCCGCCGAACTACTTAGGCTCGCTCAGCATTGGTTGTTGGAGGGAAATCCGACGGCCGAACAGGTGGTGGAGCGCGTGGTTGTGGACAGACTGCTGCAAGCGCTGCCCAGAAACTCACGCCAGGCTGTCGGAATGTGGAACCCCATGTCAGTGCACGAGCTTGTGGAGGCCATCGAGCTGGCCGATGCTGCCTACCACCGGGAGGCCGGGGGGAGAGCGTCGTCGTTACCCCGGAGGGCACCCCGCGACCAGTAGGCAGACCGGCGGCTCCCTCTCCATGTGACGAACCCATGCCAACGGAGGTCCCCGCTCCAACCACCCGGACGTGGCTGGCAGGTTGCAGCAAGCACCAGGATCTACTGATCAGAGCACCGTCTACGGAGGTTCAAATCAACGGAAAACCCTATCAAACCATCCTGGACTCTGGCAGCGCGGTCACCCTGGTCCGGTCCAGCCTCCTAGCCCCCGACCAGAGTCCAAAGCCTCTCTGCCTATTACCTGTGTACACGGGGACTAGGGATGCACATTTTAACCGGTTAACCGTTAACTGACCGATATGAATTTTGGCCGATTAATACAATCAGTTAAACGGTTTAAAAGGTCATTTTATTTATTTATTTATTTCAGTACTTTACCTACTCATAGTCTATATAAAATTGTGTTTTATTGGCCACATTCACAAAGCAGCAGAATCCAGTTGTTGAGTCCTAATACAGGGAGTGACAACCGCGTTCTGTAACGGAACTCACCTGGAAATGGACCGCATTCTCGGAACACACGTGCTGTGTGAACGGAACAGGACTCGTCATTCACTGCTGAAGAGAGCCGCTCTGCTGCACAAACACACATCTACCGGGTGTTTTTATTTGTGTTTTGGGTAACTTATAGTGATGGAGAAATGAGCTGCGTGTCATCTGAAAGTTTTATTAGATCTTGTCAGTTTTCCGCCGGAGCGCGCTCCCGTCAGTTTTGTGTTCTGTTGCGTGATTCAAATGCTCCACTCTCCGTCCAAAGCTGCTGTCGTTTAATGAAGATTTGTTGAAAGAACTCGCACCTCGATTGGACTCCTGTCATGTCAGAAAGTGGTAAGACTTAGTTTTGTGGACGTTGCCATCGTTGATATTAATTGGGTCACTGTTGCTTTTTTTCTTTCGTTTTCTTGATTTATTATTTAACGTTAGGTATAATAGCTAAAGTTATATATGTCTCGTATAGGCCTATTTATCCTATGTTTTTTCTCTGGTCACAAAAGTGCTGCGGGCGTATGATATGAATAGATATGATCATGTGAATCTTCGTCTTCTGTTGTTTGCTGGTTTTTGCGCATGTACAATGAAACCGCAGAAAACAAATATTACTATTTTTAACGGGTCACAGGCGCTTATCCTTTCTAATTGAATTCAATTCTCATTTAAAATAATGTTGTCAGTTAACGGTTAATAATCGGTGAACGAGCGTCGGTTGTCGGTTACGAGAAATAACCGAAATGAGCATCCCTAACGGGGACACATGACAAGTACCTACTCGCAGGGTGACGATTGCAGCGGCCACCGGCGCCTGGCCGGTGGAGGTGGGAGTGATGAAGAGTCTTCCGTTGCTGGTTTTGCTGGGGAGGGACTGGCCAGGGTTTGACCACCTCCTCACCTCCAAGAGCCACCGAAGACGGAGGCCAGCCAACAGGAAGACCCAACGTCCAGCACTTCTGGATCAAGGGCAAGGACACTCAGCCTGGTCCCCATCCTCTCTCGCACTTCGTAGTGAAAAAACGGTCTGCTCTACTGCTTTGCCCAGCGGTGGGGGGAGGAAAAGATGTTGTTGGTCGTCCCCAAATCCAAGATGGATGCTGTCCTGGAGCTTGCACACTCACACCCGATGACAGCTGTGCTGGATGGCACCGTCCAAAGGATTTGGGACCGCTTTCGCTGGCCAGGACTAGACGCCGAGGTGAAGCGATTTTGTCAAGCCTGACCAACCTGCCAGAGGATGTCGCCCAGAAATCCTCCCCCCAGCCCGCTCATACCGTTACCTATTTTCGAGGTGCCCTTCGAGCGCATCGGGATGGACCTTGTGGGGCCACTGCCAAAGTCTGCCTGTGGACATGAACACATCCTGGTCATAGTCGACTATGCCATCTGGTACCCTGAAGCAGTTCCACTCCGTCGAGCCACCGCCAAAGCCATCGCGCAGGAGCTGTTTGTTGGTCAGCCGAGTCAGCATACCAGCCGAGATACTGACCAATCAAGGTACCCCCTTCATATCCCGGCTAATGGCTGACCTCTGCAGGCTGCTGCAGGTGAAACATTTGAGGACCACGGTCTATCACCCACAGACGGATGGCCTCGTGGAGAGATTTAACCAAACATTGAAGCAGATGTTGAGACATGTGGCAGCCGAGGACCGGAAAGACTGGGTCCTCATGATCCCCTATGTGCTCTTCGGCATCCGAGAGGTCCCCAAGGCCTCAACTGGTTTCACCCCCTTCAAGCTCCTCTTCGGCCATCAACCCAGTGGCCTCCTCGATGTGGCTAAGGAAGCCTGGGAGCAGCAACCTGCAGTCCACCGCTACATGATCGAAAAAGTGAAGCAGATGAGGCAGAAGATAGACCGTGTCATGCCCAACAGGCCCAACAACGCCACTACAACCGCGCAGCCCAACCACGGGAATTCCAGCCCGGAGACAGGGTGATGGTCCTGGTCCCCAACTCCACTTGCAAGTTCCTGGCATCCTGGCAGGGCCCCTATACGTTGCTGGAAAGAATTGGTAAGTGGGGTACCACTTACAAGGTTCGTCAGCCCGGACGAAAGACCCCCGACAAGGGTTCCGAGAAGTCATCAGCATCGCCCTGGAAACAGACGAGGAACACCTGCCCTGCCTCGTCACCGGCCAATCGGTCACACCTGAACCTCATCCGGCCCCGGCTACATAAGCCACATGGGAAGCGACGGAGTGCTGTCAAACATGTAAAACTTTTTGTTTACATATATATATATATATATTCATTATTATTTTTTTTTTTATATCAATTTGTATCAAATTTATATCAATTGTTTTGACATCTTTTAGCATACAGAAAAACAAATATTGAGACATGTACTACAGGTTATGTCAAAGTGAGATACAAAAACCAATACAGCAGTGCTGAAAGAAGTCAATAACAGTTCAATGTTAAATATATTTATAAAATAAAATAAAATATAAGAATATGAATATCTAAAATGTTTAAACATGTAATTTTTTTGAAAACATATGCTGTTTGTGTGCATTTATAAATACATAATACATATACACAATATACATACATATGTATACAATATACACTACCGTTCAAAAGTTTTAGAACAGTAAGATATTTAATGGTTTTTAAAGATGTTTCTTATGCTCATCA
>JAUMHE010023816.1:0-13689 GCA_032359235.1 Enteromius mattozi | reverse complement strand
TACTGCCATGGACATGTCCCTGAAACCTCCAGGGACCCGGAGGTCCCTGAACTCTCGTCCTACCCAGAACCAACCACAGAGACCGGCTTGCAGCGAACTTAAAGCAGGTACTGTCACGGCCATAGAGGCCACCACTAACTGTTCTCTGCTCCCTGGTACAGTCCGGCCGGTTCCGCCGAGGAGGGTGTCTGCGCCGCCCTGGAGGGCCTCTCCGCTGTCTGCACCGCCCAGGTGGGGTTCTCCGCCGTCTGTGCCACCCAGGTGGGCTTCTCTGCCGTCTGCTCTGCCCAGGTGGGCGTCTCTGCCGTCTGCTCTGCCCAGGTGGGCGTCTCTGCCGTCTGCTCTGCCCAGGTGGGCGTCTCTGCCGTCTGCTCCGCCTAGGTGGGCGTCTCCGCCGTCTGCACCACCCAGGTGGGCGTCTCTGCCGTCTGCCTTGCCCTGGAGTGTCTGGAATCCACTCCTAGGTGAGGGGCTATGTCACGATGCCAGCTGGAGGTGCCATCATGCCCCGCTAGAGGGCACTCCAGCCCGGACTATGTTCTTTGCAGAAGGTATGGAGGTTCTGCGGGCGATTGCACAACCACCTGAGGTGTCAACTTCACCCATTGACACTCGGGAGGTTTCGCCAGTGGCTGCACAAACCCCCAACCTGCCTGTTACTGCCATGGACATGTCCCTGAAACCTCCAGGGACCCGGAGGTCCCTGAACTCTCGTCCTACCCAGAACCAACCACGGGGACCGGCTTGCAGCGAACTTAAAGCAGGTACTGTCACGGCCATAGAGGCCACCACTAACTGTTCTCTGCTCCCTGGTACAGTCCGGCCGGTTCCGCCCAGGAGGGTGTCTGCGCCGCCCTGGAGGGCCTCTCCGCCGTTTGCATCGCCCAGGTGGGCTTCTCCGCCGTCCGTGCCACCCAGGTGGGCTTCTCTGCCGTCTGCTCCGCCTAGGTGGGCGTCTCCGCCACTGCACCACCCAGGTGGGCGTCTCTGCCGTCTGCCTTGCCCTGGAGTGTCTGGAATCCACTCCTAGGTGAGGGGCTATGTCACGATGCCAGCTGGAGGTGCCATCATGCCCCGCTAGAGGGCACTCCAGCCCGGACTATGTTCTTTGTTTGTTTGTCCCTCCGTTCGCAGTTAAGGACTCTTATTATGAACTCTTGTCTCCTCCCACCTTGTCTGTCGCCATGGCCACCCATTCGTTCCTCCACTCCCTAGCCTTGTTTTGATGTGTATAAAAGGACCCGTCTGTTGTTTCTGATTCGCTGATCATTGTTGGATGTACCCTGTGTTTTCCCCCCTCTGTGAAGCCTTCTATGTTCCCCATGTTTCCCTCATTCCTGGATTATCGTTGTTGACCTAGCCAGCCCTCGGACTCTCGCTCTAGCCTCGCCCCTTGGATTACGTTCGCCTGACCACTGCTACGCTCTTGGATTATTCTATTGTCTCTGCCTCTGATATTCCTGTTTGCTGTTCCACGAACCTGCTTACCTGTACTGTGAGTGTATTAATAAATGTCTGCATTTGGATCCGCACGCCTCCCGTCTCCATCGTTACATATGCAACATATTTTAGTTAAAAGAATATAAGAAAATAAACCCACTTTGTGAGATAGTAAAATGGGGGCGTTTAAACGAGTCGTTTTAGGGTGGTGTGGACAAGTCATAACTTTTATAAAGAATATCTCTTTGCTTTTGAAACTTTAATCTTTGGAATTTTATCTATGCACTAACAGCTTGTAACACTCCAAAGAGAAAGGAAAATTTTAAATCGCATTATATGACCCTTTTAAAATGTGTTATATGAACATGAATGTACTTACTTTCTTTGTACATTATGTAGACTACATAATTTGTTAGGGGGTCACATCACCTGACATCTGCCCTAGGAAAAAAGTTCCTGGGACAATTTGTTCCAGGTAATTTCGGTGTTCTGTGTAATTATTTCAGTTGCCTTATTCAATGTTAATAATGATCTTTGTTATATTCCAGTTTTATAAGTCAGCCAAAGATTGGTGGCTTTTCAGTTTCTACTTCTGCATGCCACTGACATGTACTGCTATCTTCTACACTCTCATGACTTGTGAAATGCTTCGAAAGAAGAATGGGGTCCAAATTGCACTCAGCGATCAACTAAAACAGGTCAGAGCACTCTTTCTTTCCTCTGTCCTTTTGAAAATTTTCTGTATTTTCTTTCGAGAGAGACCATACACTCCCTATACAGTAAATAGTGTAGCATCCAAATTTTATTAAAGGGGTCATGAACTAAGATACACAATCAAACAATCACCTTTATTTATTTAGTGCTTTTACCAATACAGATTGTGTCAAAGCACTGAACAGTATCAAATTAAGGAATAATAATGTGTAAGTAATGTATAATGACAAGATTAAACACTCAATTTTCAGCCAAAGGCATTTCATTATTGAATGGAGATATGTTGTTTTCTATATCCGCTCATTTTAAACAGGATCTTTGTAATCAAATCGACGATATTCGCTAGAAACTAAAAGTTCTCTTTAGAGAGACCTCTCCGATATTAGGCACTGTTTTTAAACTACAGCACATGTGAAACTGCATAAAGCAAATACTCCAAAAGCGTAAAGTAGCGCTACCTGATGCATCCGCGAGCCACGCGTCAAAGCCGAGTCTCCCGCACAGTCTCGCGCATCTCCCGCACAGTGCCTCTGCGCTTCTGCCACTTATCAGAGATAAACAGCGCAAGTTGCTTGATCCATTCAGGTGTGACACAGAATTATTATATAGTCGTGTGATATGAAAACATTAAAGGTTATGTAGTGGTGGTGGCTGAAAACAGCCAGAATAGTGAGGTATATTGGAAAATGCTTGTCAGTTCAGCACCATAGTACCTTAACCTGACGCTATTAACACTGTACAAATAGTCTATATGTTGGCAGAAATATATTTATCATAAACGTTTATTACATATTGTAATATGCAGATGTGGAATATTTTATAGAAGCTGTTTTGTAGGTTCTTTTTGTTTGTTTGTTTGTTTTTCTTTTGTCACTAATTTATTATTACTTAGCCTATTTATTTTTAAATAACCATAGTAATGAGGACCATGGTTTTACCTCTTGTGACCAGTGTTGGGGGTAACGCATTACAAGTAATGCGAGTTACATAATAATATTACTTTTTCCAAGTAACTAGTAAAGTAACACATTACTTTTTAATTTTAGAGTAAACTGAGTTACTTTTTCAAAAAAGTAACGCCAGTTACTCTGTTTTCTTATTAATTGACTGACAAGAATATGAATATAAGAATATAACTTTATTAAAAACAAATACTCAAGCTCTGCCCATATTTAAAAAGTAATGCAAAAGTAATGTAACACATTTCTTTCCATAAAAAGTAACTAAGTAACATAATTAGTTACTTTTTTTATGGAGTAACGCAATATTGTAACGCATTACTTTTAAAAGTAACTTTCCCCAAAACACTGCTTGTGACCACCATCCTTAAAATATAGTCATTTAAACTGTAGATATTCTTCAGATGTTTAGTTCTAATGAATTTTAATTGAAGTAGCCTAAAATGTTAATTCAATAATGGCCTGTTTAAAGATATCATTAAGTTATCAACTTACTGATATCAGACTTAAACTTATTATTAAGTTGGCTTGAGAAAGCCAACTTACTGAAATGCTATTTAAACTTATTATTATTATTAAGTTGGCTTGAGAAAGCCAACTTACTGATCTACTACGTAATCTTATTATTATTATTATTATTATTGGTGTAGCCCTGTACAAAATTCATATATGTTACAGAGCATAAAAAAAAAAAAATAAAAAAACAGTTCATAAATAGGGTTCATGGTAGTTAAAAAAGGGTTAAAAAGGGGTGCTAGTAAAAGCATAAATATAATATGTACAGTTTAATAAATAATACTATTTACAATTTAATATAAACTCTTACAAAAGTCTTTGAGTTTCATTTTGAGAGAAAAGTAGAGAAGAAGAAGCTGTGTTTATTTGTATAATCTAACCTGTTAACTGTTCACATGTCAGTCATTTAATTCCTGTTTTGTTTTTGGTTGTGTGAATACTCGAGCCAATCAGAGTAACGCTCGTTGTGAAAGGGGCGGGACTAAGGGCACAGGTTTGTGTGGGGAGTAGAGAGAACGCATGAGAAAAAAAACGCTATCGAACAGAGAGCTAGTGAGGGAGGCATGGTGGTGCGGGAAACATTAATGTTTTGTTGTAAAGGTCGACTACTCGTGGTCCTGACATAAACGTTGGTGAGACCTGCAAGAGGAGATGGACGTTGGTGAGAGAGAGAGGGTTTTTTTTTTCCTCAACCGAAGGTCCTGCTGTCCTGCCATGACGTGCTCTGCTGCTGTGCTGTGACCTGTTGTGTGGTGTTTCTCCTTTTTGCTATCGCCATTGCCGTACTGAGCTTTTATTTCCCCATTTTTCTGCCCTGGATTTGTGAGTACTAACATTCACCTGCACGTGTTTTTTGTTTATGCTCAATCCTGAGTGAAACGGCCATTACAGTTTTAGGCCTCACCGCACACAAAGTGTCATCGAACAGGCCTGCAACAAGTTTTGGACATTTTGTCAGAGAGAATAATTAATTATGTGATTTCAATATAAACACAGAAAGGTTTTCCGTTTGGGAAAGTGAAGTTTTATTGGCTTGTAAGTTTTTTTTACTTACCTGTTTTATATATTCATGTGATTTGTTTTATTTTTATTCTAAGATACATTTATTCTTTATTTCATATGGTAAATAAATACTTGTGAATATTTTTGCATCTAAAATAGTTGTGGTGGTCATTATAAGAATAGCCAAGAGTATTACAATTATACATTTTGTTAAGTAGTATTTACCAACAACGAACTCAGGCTCAGTCTCATTGTATTAAAACCACTTTAGCTTTATTTTTCTAATTACATGGGATCTGGGTTACATAATTGGAGGCACCGCTGGGATTATATTTAACACAAACTAGGTTTTATAAACATAGAGTACCATCAACTAGACCCCACAACTTTAGAGCAGTAGTATAGAGCAATTAGTATAAAAGTAACGTGCTAACAGTAACTAAGGCATTTTAAGTAAATTACGGCAATGGCAGGCCAAACAAGCAGTCCATCACAACGTGAGCTAATTAACTGGTGCAAACGAGAATCATTAGACTTACAGCATGCCCTCCTGGTACATGGAGTGCCAGAAGGTGTTTCAAGAAAAGACATTGAAGAAACAGCAGGGACCATCAAAGCTTTGGGAAAAGTTATAGTGAGAGGCAAAATGTTTCACCCTCAACAACAATCAGTGATGGTGTTATGTGAGTGTCGTGAAGAGATTGACCCCTCTAAAATCCCACCTGAGATAATGCCTATAAGTGGAGGAAGTAGTTGGAAAACTGTTTACTATACAGAGCCTCAGATTGATAACTTTGAAGAGAAGCTACTTACCTTTTTGCAGAGTGAAGGGAGAACTTTAGAGGACATCCAAGGTTTATGTTCCCCCACCCAAGAGTGTAACAGCAACCCTGAAGACATCATCCGCGCGGTCGGTGATGTTATGTGCAGAACAAACAAACAACCTGACAGTCACCTATACAGACGTCTGCGGACATTCTCCGGGGTCAGTCCCACCCCAATTGGAGAAGAGACATTAGACAACTGGCTGGAGCAAGCCACCCTTTTAGTGGAGGAAGGTGAGTGCTCTGACAAAGAGAAACGACGTCGGATACTGGAAAGTCTCAAAGGGCCCGCATCTGAAATCATTCAAGCTGTGCGTTTGACTCAACCTGATGCTAGCCCACGTGAGTACATAGAGGCTATAGAGAGCATTTTTGGTACAGTAGAGTCCTCAGAAGAATTATACCTGTCGTTTAGAGCCCTCCACCAACAGCCTGGTGAGCGTCTGTCTGAGTTTCTACGAAGAGTAGAAAAATCTCTGGTCAAAGTAGTACAAGGAGGTGGTTTACCTGTTAGCGCCGCCAACAGCGCTCGTTTAGAGCAGCTTCTTAGAGGGTCCACCTCTGAACTCATGTTGCTTCAGTTGAAAATTAGGGAGCGGAGTAGTAATCCCCCTACATTCTTGAACCTGTTAAGAGAAGTGATGGAAGAGGAAGGTCGCCAGTCAGCCAGACAAAGCCAAGTGTCACACATGCGTCCTCAGCGTGTACGCACTGTCCAAGTTGCAAAAGAGAAAGAACCTGAATCAGTCTCTAGGAGTGAATTGCACGCTCAGATTAGAGAATTGAGAGCGCAGCTAGAGCAGAGAAGCAATCTACAACCTCAGCCAGCTGATGAGGCCTTTACAGGTCCGAAAGAGAAACAAAAACTGAAAAATGAGTCACAGAGTGAATTGCAATCGCTAAGGAAACAAGTGAAAGCTCTAGAAAACAAAATGAGTGTAATGGCAGTGAAATACACATCCGACCCCTCACGAGAACCCACACACCAGCCCCACCGATACAAAGCAGCTCCAATTCCCAAGCCCGCTCATTCCAGAGTTTCTTCTCCCCGACAAGACAATGATGAGTTTTTCTGCTATCGGTGTGGGGAAAATGGCCACATAGCCACCAGATGTACTGCCCCAGAAAATCTTCAGAAAGTTATCAGGAAGCTCATACGCTTGGTGCGAGTTTCCCCTTTACCAAACAAAGAGAACCCAAATCCTGCAGCTGAAGAGCAGCAGGTAGCTAGAACCAATAAGGTTGAAGTCCCAGAACCTAGCACTGACTTACCTGAAGGTCTTGTAGGTCCATCATTTATTCACACCATTAAGGTTAATGATGTGGTCTGCGATGCTCTCATCGACAGTGGGTCTAATGTGACTATTATTTTTGAAAGCTGGTATAATGAACACTTACCTGATGTCCCGATAAAACCCCTCTCTGGTTTTGGACTTTGGGGCCTTTCTGACACCGAGTTTCCTTATAAAGGATACATTGTTGTTGAGATGGAGTTCACTGAAGAGATCACTGGTGTGTCGGGACAAGTAGAAGTGTTAGCTTTAATCTGCCCTGAGCCAAGAAACCAGCGGCAAACCCCTGTATTGGTTGGCACCAATACATCTCTATTTCGCCGTTTATGGGAGCTGGTAAAGACAAAAGGTGACGAGAACACTGTGCACTCAATGAGGATTCAGTCTGTTTACGCCCCTGTCAAAGCACAAGAGCAGTTTACAAAAGATGAAGTGTTGGGACAGATAAAGTGGGAAGGACCCGGTTTACTCTCAATTTCTCCAGGTGCAAAGTACTATGCTACCTGCAAAGTGGAAAGACGGAGTGCCCTGTCCAAAGACCTTGTACTGATTGATGCACCCACTGATCTGTTGCTCCCTGCCGGTCTGCTGGTACAGCCTGGTGTGCTCGCAGACGGCAACATAGACAATAACAGTTTCACTGTACTCATTCAGAATGAGTCTAAAAAGACAACGTCCATCCCAGTTGGGACCATCATTGCTGAGATGTATGCTGTGGACACAGTTACTTCAGTTCAGCCTTCTGACCTCCCAGCTGAAACTTTAGACCCAAGTCTCTTTAATTTTGGGGACTCTCCCATTCCCGAAGAGTGGAAAAAGCGGCTTAAACAGAAGTTGGCTGAGAGGCGGAATGTTTTCTCACTGCATGAGTGGGATGTTGGTCGCGCCAAGGGTGTTGAACACCACATACGCCTGCATGACCCCAGACCCTTTAGGGAAAGGTCAAGGAGACTAGCCCCTGCAGACATAGATGACGTGAGGCGACACATACAACAACTACTGGCCACTGGCATTATCACTGAGTCCCGTAGCCCATACGCCTCACCAATCGTTGTAGTCCGCAAAAAGAATGGGAAGATAAGAATCTGTGTTGATTACAGAACACTGAACAGCCGCACCACACCAGACCAGTACACAATGCCACGCATTGACGATGCCTTGGATTCCCTATCAGGCAGTCAATGGTTTTCTGTTCTGGATCTGCGCAGTGGTTACTACCAGATAGAGATGACTCCGGATGACAAAGAGAAGACCGCGTTCATTTGCCCTTTAGGTTTTTATCAATTTGAGCGCATGCCACAAGGAATCACAGGAGCACCGGCAACATTTCAGCGCTTAATGGAAAAAGCTGTAGGCGATATGCATCTTCTGGAAGCTCTTGTGTATTTGGATGATATCATCATTTTCG
This sequence comes from Enteromius mattozi, assembly GCA_032359235.1. Taxonomy (NCBI): domain Eukaryota; kingdom Metazoa; phylum Chordata; class Actinopteri; order Cypriniformes; family Cyprinidae; genus Enteromius; species Enteromius mattozi. The sequence continues at coordinate 5,534 of JAUMHE010023816.1, read as the reverse complement.
GCAAGACACTTGAGGAGCATGAGCAACGTCTTTTCAAGGTGTTGGACCGACTAGAGGAGGTCGGATTGAAGGTTTCTATCGACAAATGCCAATTCTGCCAGCCCGAGGTCAAGTATGTGGGTCACATTGTTTCTGCTAAAGGAATAGCTACTGATCCGGACAAAGTGGAGGTAGTAAAGCACTGGAAAGAGCCCACTCACCTGAAACCGTTAAAGTCCTTTCTCGGATTTTGCAGTTATTACCGGAGGTTCATTGCAAACTACTCTGCCATTGTCCGTCCCCTCTCCGAGCTCACCAAGGGTTACGCCCCCACTTGGCAAGGCCCCAAGACTAAAAAAAGTGTTTACCTGAAAAAAGTCTATTTCAAGCCATTAGAGCCGTTCGGAGAACGGTGGACAAAGGCCTGTCAGGACGCTTTTGAGCGTATCCGTGATTGTTTAATAAATGCCCCAGTGTTGGTTTTCGCTGACCCCACAAAGACGTACATCTTACATGTGGACGCCAGTCATATGTAATATGTATTAATACTCAAATTAGTCAATTAATAATCAAGACGAAGTGTGATCATGTGCTCTTCAGATAGGAGCTCTTGCCATGCATTTTAAAACAAAGTTGGGATTAATTTTGATTTCACATACAAACGTGATAGACTGATTAATAGAATAGAAACCATCACAGAAATTCTAATGGTTTCCATTATAATACCATTATAAACCATTAACTTTTTCCAGTTAAACCATTACAAAATTCCTTTTTGAAGTGTGTTTTGGGCACTTTTCCAATAGGGTTTAATGTCCCACCAACAGAATCCATCCCGGTCCGTGTACCTTCAAATAATTTGTTTTTTATTATGTATTGAAAAATAAAAAATTGCAAAAAACTGAACATTTAAAATTTTTCATTTGTTCCAACAGAACAAAAAAACAAGAATTTGGCTCCAATTCTGTTTTTTCGTTCAGGGACAGAAAACTAGTAAACCACTTGAATGTTCGATCTCTACATGTGGGCGGAGTGAAATACCCCTCTCCGCTGACTGGTCAGCCAAACATTAAAACATAATAAGACTCCTCTGCCTCTACAGGTTTATTATTTAAACTACTTCTGATATCTTTCTCTTTCTCTTCATCAAACAGCCATATTAATGAATGAGTTGACACAAAGCAGAGCCTAGACAGAGGTTTCTTTTGTGTATGAATACATTCTGTAACCTACCCCTGAAATATTAGTTTATCTCATAAATATTAATTTACTTCACATCTGCACTCACAAATACTAGCCTACATCTTTAGCACACCAACTGATTTATTATAACCACCTATTAAAATCTATGTGGCCAGTTGCGCGATGCACTGCCATTTATGTGTGTGTGTGTGCACGGCAGTACTCACTGTGTGTACCAGAGCTCAGACTGACCTGGTATTTAGCAAATTAATTACAGGTCTGATATTTAGCTATTTAATTATAGGCCCCTCCCATGTCCAGTATTTTTGTAGGACTGAACCAGCCATGCATTAATTATGATTTTATTAGTCTTTTGCACACCAAATATAAACAGAAAATCATGCTATGCCTAAATCGAAACCCTTTACAGTTCCGAATGATGCATTACTTTTACCTTTATGAGCAAAAATTACGGCGTATTTAATTAAGTAGTTTTTACTGAAAAAAATTAATAAACCTAATAATATGATGACGCTAGCCCCTCCGTGTCCTGCAGAGTGCGCTTCAGCTTCTGTTGGATATGCGTCAATGCACATTATGTAAGTTAAACATTTAAACTAACATTGTGATTTTGATATATTGAACTGTTTTATATCTAGATTTTTATTTTAGGCAAGTAGTTTTAATTTGAGAATGTAAATTATTTAAACATTGGCTATGATCAACTGGCGCCCGCTGGCCGAAAAAAACAACAACATTCTAATAAGTGCATACCCTCGGAAGAAATCCTGCAGGCGCCCCTGCAAACAACAATAAAACCAGAAATTGACTGTCTGCGCTACCACTTAATAGAGAGCATCTGATAGGTTCCGTGATCCTGGTTCACTGGCCTCATACAATGCAGAGTTTTACAGAAACTCAGCGCGTGAGATTTCAGAGTGACAGCTATGACATTAGTACACAATGTTTTTTTTGTTGCTCAAAACTCTCTCTGTTGTGGCCTAAGGAAGATATTGTAAATAAACTGATGCATAAATGTATTATGAGACAAAATGCAGAAGTCTACCGACATCGTAATGAGAAAATTATGATCACGCAATACTGATGGATGGGCAGAGAATCTCTTTCTGTGAGTCTTTAAGAGATTATGGTATTATTATGGTTCTATATCATATTTAAAGAATATAAGGTAAACGTGTGAATACATGATGTGCGCACTTTTGATGTAAAGTCTGTTGCGTAGCCAGTGGCGGTTTTAGGCACAGGCGAACAGGGCAGCCACCCAGGGCGGCATTTTTTCATGACATATGTGACATACCTGTGACACCCCTGCTTGCTATAGGTGCTGTGCACAGAGACTGTGTAAAAGGCCAAAGTATACTTATTCTGCCCCTACTAAGATGGCTGCTGACGTGCTTTAGCCTGACTAGCTTGGCAGATAGCTAACAGGTCCCTCCAAGAAAGACTCAGATGCCTTGTTTCGATTGAGTGTAATTTACTTGAAGCAAGCACTGTAAAACTGAACATACAAATAAAGAATATGTCAAATAAAGTGTCTTGTGTATCACAATTCAACTGTTACATTTGGATTTAACATGTTGCTTCTCATATTAGATAATCAAACAAATCAGCTAACAAATTTAACCTTTTGTAAATACAATTTCTACATATACATCTCTTTAAATTGCACTTCACTCTATTAATAAAGAAAAATATCAAACTAAATACTCACAGACATATATTTTCAAGGCCTTTGTAACATCAAAGCACATAGCAGAGGAAATACAATGCTCTTTGAATCTTCCCCGATGCAACACTAACTACGGCAACTCTGTGTGGACAAACTTAAGACCTCAATTTCGCTACGGCCACTAGATGTCACTATATGACTGTTTTTAACAAGGTCAGCACACTCCCCGTCTGGTGTATTTTACACCATTTCACCTTTACACAACAACACCACCTCTGAAACTGGTCTTAAGTATACTTTGGGATTGCCTTGTTTAATAACCTTTATCTCCACTTTGCGTATTCTGAGGTCTTGACTTGGAATGGCGCTTACTATAAGTCCTGTAGGCCACTCGTTTCTTTTGAGTGCTGCATCTTTTAGAAGCACAACATCTCCGACCTGAAGGTTTGGCTTGTTTACTTGCCATTTTCTCCTTTGTTGAAGTGTTGTTAATTATTCTTGGCGCCAGCGCTTCCAAAAGGGTTTGTTATAGAGGTCTTTAATGTCATACTCTCCCTTTGGTGCAGACACGGTCTCTACCTTTTGAGTTAAAAGTGTGGCAGGTGAGAGAACATGTGGCATGTCTGGGTCAGATGAGATGGGGACCAGAGGTCTGGTGTTCATTATGGCCATGATTTCTGACATGAGAGTAACAAGGACCTCGTGTGACAGCCTTGTGGAATCTGTCTTGAGAAGCAAAGCATCTAAAATTCTCCGTGCAACACCAATTAATCTTTCCCAAACCCCACCCATATGTGAGGAATGAGGAGAGTTGAAGACCCAAGTGCACCCTTGATCCTGTAGATAACTTTTAAACTCTAGATCCTCTGCATTTATCTTTAGCTCTTTACAGGCTCCAATAAAGTTAGTTCCACGATCAGACCTGAACATTTTGATGGGTCCACGGACAGCAATGAATCTTCTTAATGCATTAATAAAGCTTGAGGAGGACAGTGACTCAATCACTTCAAAATGCACGGCGCGTCTTCCCAAACATGTGAAAATAACTGCCCATCGCTTACTCTCCACAAGACCTCCCCTGGTTCGTCGAGCATAGATATTCCATGGACCAAACACATCAACACCGACATTGGTGAATGGAGGATCTGGGTTAACTCGATCAGAAGGCAAGGAGGACATTTTTTGCTCTTCAAGCTTGCCTCTAAGTCTTTAACAAATTACACAGTGATGTATAACACTTGACACTAGTCTTTTGCCTCCAATTAGCCACAGTCCAGCTGACCGAAGAGTGCCTTCTGTGAAATGCCTACCCTGATGTGCAACTTGTTCGTGAAAGTGTCTGACAAGTAGAGTAGCGATGTGATTGTTTTTGAGAATAATGATGGGGTGTTTCTCTTCCCAGCATGTTTCCGCTGCTGATAAACATCCTCCAACACGTATTACTCCATCTTCGTCCAAAATGGGGTTCAACTTTCTTATGATGCTGTGCTTGGGCACCTCTTCATTCCTTGCAAGGCACTTCAGTTCCTCTGAAAATGTTTCCTGTTGAACGGTTCTGACAACTACCACCCTTGCTTGTGTCAGTTCATCTGTTTTGGAGTTAGGGTTTCCAGCATAGGATCTGGCCTTACGTACAAGACTAGCTATGGCTCTGATTAGTACTTTCCAACTTGAGAACCGTGTAAATCGCCGCGAGCCAAATTCCTTCTCAAAGGCTTTGGTAACTAAAGCGAACACTTGTGAGCGTACCTCTACATCTGTGTCTGGTTCCACAAGGTTGTAGATCTCTGAATGAATTGTGTCATCCTTTGGTCCATCTTTGTGCAAAAACTCAGGACCTGTAAACAAGCTGGTCTGGTTCAGTAACTCTGGGGATATGGGACGTGTTCCATGGTCTGCAGGATTTTGGTCTGTACTGACAAACTGCTGTTGATTTGGGTGAGTAGACCGTCTGATCTGAGCAACTCTATTGGCAACATACACTTCTGCTTGTGTTGTGAATGTAACCTAAGACAATTCTACTGTCTATGTAGAATTTCACTCTTTGCAATTCAATATCTAACTCACTGGTCAGTAAGTCAGCCATTTCTGCAGCTAAAACTGCAGAACAAAGTTCTAGACGTGGAACAGTTAGAGGAGTTCTAGGAGCTAACTTAGATTTGCCCAGGAGAAAGCCAACGTGGCTGCAACCTTCTGTGTCAATTTCTCTAATGTATGCTACAGCTGATATGGCCATGGTAGACGCATCCGCCAAGATACATAGTTCTCTGTATCTTGTAGAACAGAGAGAAACTGGAAAATATGGCCTTTTAATCTGAATCTGTTCAAGCTTCAGAAGTGAATCAAGCCATGTTCTCCACTGATCTTCTCTTTCAGCTGGTATGGGAGAGTCCCAGTCACATTGATCATTGGTTAGTTCTCTGACTAATGCTTTACCTTGTACTGTTACAGGGGCTAAGAAACCCAGAGGATCATAGATGCTATTGACCACAGAGAGGATGCCTCTTCTGGTAAACGTTTTTTCCTTTTTTGACACATAATAAGTAAAAGTATCGGTTTGCAGATTCCACATGAGTCCCAGACTTCGTTACGAAGGTAAGGGATCTGGGGCCTGTTTCAGAAAGGAGGTTAAGTGAAAACTCAGAGTTTGGTAACTCTGAGATAAGAGAAACTCTGAGTTTTC